>PVKA01002349.1:47067-126725 GCA_004027165.1 Ctenomys sociabilis
TATCAAACTTCAGACCTTGTGCTTGCCAGGCAGGTGCTTATGACACTGAGCTATCTCCCTGGCCCTATCACTGGTATTTTAAAATGCACCCTGCCAGCAGCCAGCTCATCCCCCCCCCCCCACTCCACCACCGACCTGACTGGTGGCATTTGGAGACTCGTTGCTGCCCGTATGGACTCTCGTCCACCTGAACTGGCCGTGTAGCCCTTGCAGGTGCTCTGCTGATGATCCTATCCTAGATATCTGCACCCCATATCCCATGCTTCAAATACTCCCTGCCTCCAGCTCTCCTGGGCTCCCCACCAGACCCCCTCTCCTCCGTATCCTTTGCTGTCCCCCTTGGCTCTGGTTGTTCCAAACTTTGGAGCTGGGTAAGATGGTACCCTTTTGGCAGTAGGGTCCAGGCCTTGGCCAACAGAGCAACTTAGACCCTGTGGCTATGTGTATTCAGATGACCTGGGGTTAATATTACCTAACAGGCATTAGGTTCCAGGGCTGGTAGTATCTTGACTCTTCCTGTGGTTCTGGTAAGACTGAACTCCCATGTGATGGGAATTGTGCCTTTTCCTATGTCCTCACTGCCTGCCAGGTAAGTAGGCTGTGGAAGGCGACTATGACAGGGTTAAAGTGCCAGCTGCCTGGAGAGCCAAAGGCTTGGAAAAACCTTGCAACCCACCCTGTGCCTCCTCTAGATGCAGGGATGCTGCTGACAATGATCCCATGCAGGAGGAAAGCATGCCCTTTCTAGCTCTACATTTGGATCAGTGTGACTCTGTTCTTTCAGCACCAGAGGCCCCATGGAGTTGATGTTGGGACAGTCATGAATCCCTGGCAGCTCGGCCAATCTGGCTCTCCAGCATTCCCACTGTAGGTGACAATCCCTGATACCCTGTCCTGGCAACCTTGGGCAACTGCTTCCGATTCTGTCACATCTGACTGTCATTAGAACTGTCAGAATGTGTAAGGTAGCTCAGTCTGACCATCCTAAATTGCCTCAATTTCATTGTTTGTTTATTTTTAAATTTTGAGATAAATTCTCACTTAAGTCACTAATTTGCCCAAGCAGAATTTGAACTTGTGACCCTCCTGCCTCAGCCTCCCAGAGTTCTGGGACTGCAGGCATGTGCCACCATGTCTAGTTCACTTATTATGTATTTATTATAGGTGAAGTCTCACTATGTTGCCTAAGCTGGCCTCAACCTCCTAGGCTCTGGTGATTCTCCCACCTCAGCCTCCTGAATAATGGGGTTAAAACCTGGATATAAAACTTACTTTAAAACATGAAATGTCCTTTCTTACATGTGTCTCAATAGTGATTCCTGAACAAATCTGCACCCACTCTTAAGGTTCAGCTAAAAAATAAAGGCCTGCTTTCTCACAGGGCTGGGGGATTTGGGTGTCTGGAAGTTTATGTAGGTCATGGAGATATTCTCAACTTCAGTGGCTCGTCTAGGCTCTCCTGACAGCAAAGATGCCTGTTCATTTTTCCTTTGATCTCAGGCCTAGGCTGTCTGGCTGAACCTGCTTATTCTGTGTAGTTGCATCACTTTGCTTAACTGGTCCAAAATGTCCGAGAATGGGGTGGGGTGCCTACACTCACTGGCTGGCTCTGGTCCTAAGTCCCCTTAGCACCAGTATCACTTTGTCCCCAGCAGGAGCCTATCCTCCGAGGCCCCCACCACTCAGCACTTCTCCCTCCTTATTCCAAGTCTTCTATTTTCACTGTCTTCTTTCACCTGACAGGCAATTTATGGGGGGCATACATTGCAGTTGGACCCTCAAATCCACGCACTGTGAATGTGCGCTCAGTGAGCCTGAGCAGATCTCTCTGGCTGTGTGTCACTAAGCATCCTCCAGCCCTTTGCTGTTCTGGGAGTCCCTGCCATCCATCTGCTCTCACTGTCTTCTCCCTTCCCAGCTCCCAGAGGCCATGGTCTGCATTCTGTCTCTGTGCTTAGCACTTTCTAGAAATTGAATATAAATGGAATAATAGACCATGTGGCTTTCGGTGTCTGGCTTCTTTCATTTGGCACAACTCTCTGCCTCTGTCTCTGTCTCTCTTTCTCTCTCTCTCTCTCTCTTACACACACACACACACACACACAATATCACACAACTTTCTTACTGATCCTTTCGTCCTTTAATCACCCCAAGTTCTAACTTGGTCTTTGGACCCCAGGATGCAATTATCAAAGAAGCACCATGACCACATACCCGCCAGGGCCTGAGTGAGTGCTGTCTACCCCAGCCCAGGCACCCAGGATGTGGCTCCTGGTTAGGTGTGCAGCCAACACAAGTCGAGGTGAAGGGCGCGACTGAGTGTGCTTCCCTCTCCTGCAAGCTCTGTCCAAGAAGGGAAACAAGCATGAAGTAAAGGTGTGAGAACAAAGTTTATTAAATGCATGGCTACATTCCACTCAGGGTGAACTGAGGCCCAACTGGTGCCCTCCATGTTGTGACTCCAGGCTGCTGGATCTTTCCAGGCTTCCAGGCCCTGGGGCTGAGCAGCAGCAGCAGGAGGCCGGCAGCCAGCTGCACAGCCCCATTGTTGATGTAGAAGCCAAGCCAGGCCCCAGAGTGGTGCAAAATGTACACGGTAATTGTGAGCACTGGGCTTCAGTTTCAGCATAGAGGAGGGGAAGGGAGCAGTGGGGCCACAGAAAACACTGCTGGGCAGAGAGGGTGGCTGAGTGCTGCACCGTCCCTTGCTAGACGATGTGGCTGGGATAAATGCTGCTCTCGGTTCCATCTCCCAACTCGGAATCTGGAAGGCAAGACACTCTCTCAGACCTTGAGGGTCACAGTAGACATAGGTCGTCCCCTGGGACAGTGTGGCACTGCTGCTCTTTCTCCTCCCACCCTGGCTCCAAGGCCAGCCACATGCATGGCTAAGTGCCTGGAACAGTGTGGGGAACAAAAGACTGCAGCCTGGGCTGGAGCCTCCCTATGGCCCAGTGCGGCCCCAGCCAGACAGAGCAAACGGGAATGCGTGTTGGTAATCTCCACATTCCACAGCCTGGTGGCTGTGTGGTTCACAGGCTGAACAGCTGGAGGAGCCTCTGCCTTCGCTTGGCATAACACTCTACGCAAGTCCCACTTTCTTTTTTGGAGTCAGGGTCTCACTAGCCCATGCTGGCCTTGAACTCCCAGTGATTCTCCTGCCTCAGGCTGGGATTATAAAGACATGTACTGCTGAGCTGGCCAACTCCCACTTTCTCATGTGATGGGCAGGGGAGATTGGGCTAGGTTTCTAAGGTGTCTTCCAGTGACAGTGGCTGGAGGTAAAGGGATGTATTAGGAGGGTGGTAACAAAGCATTGGTGTGGCAGTAGAGGCCAAGTAGAACAGGTAGAAGGGTCCTCCTTATCCTGAAGGCTGGCAGAGGGCCATGTCCATCCACCCCTGCCAGGACCCTCTCAGTGCCACCTTTGCCTGTAGAAACTCCACCCCAGAATCTGCTCCAGTTATCTCACACACCCTCAAAGCCTCACACACTCCCAAAGCCCGAAGCCCTGGGGGTGGGGTGGGGGAGGCAGTGCGGGGCCTCATGTCTGCCCTTGCTGCTGCCCAGCTCCTGTCCTCAGCCGTATGGATACCAGCAGGTGGTACTGTTCCTTCCCTGGGCTTGGGCTTGGCCATGGTCACAGTCATCTCTGCCAGCTGGGAAGCAGCTGTCAGGGGAGCTGGGTCCCAGAGCCATGCATCGAGTTGGCACACATCCAGGGCCTCTCCCTAGGTGCCCTTACCTGGTGGGGATTTGATTCCTAGGTGGGACAAAGCAAGCCCAGTGAATGGAGTGGCACGAGCACCACAGAACCCAGCAGATGGCACCACTTGTGCTCCGATGTGTCCTGCTAGTTCTCCTTTCCCGTTCTGTTCACCTGACTGAACTGGGGCAGCAGGTCACAGCTGTGACTCAGCACTGGCAGCGACTACTTCTGCCAGCCAGGTGAATTATGCCAGCCCAGAAGAGACTGTGCCCGGGGAGGCCTGATGCCTCTGGCTCTACCTCAAGCTTCCTTAGCACTCCGCTTGATAAAGGCTCTGGCAGCAGTCCCGTCACAGGCCAGGGTGGCCCTCCGTGCAGTCCCCTCCCCAAGGCGATGCCCGCAAAATCTCAGGGGTGCAGGGCAGGTTGCAGGGAGAGCTAGCTGCGTGCACACAGACTGGGACCGCTAGGGTGCGCTGCGGTGACTCTTAGAGTTGGGCGTTCTTTCCAGAACCATCTGCAGCCTCCGCGTCCTCCAGGGTGGCCTGCAAGGCCCGCTCGGACTCCGGGGTGAGGTTTCCCTGGTCTCTGAACCTGGGCCCTTGGGTGGGAGTGGGGGTGGGGTCACCTTCGGTCTGCCTAGCGGCGGGCGCAGCTGCACTCTCCGGACACTAGGGGGCGCCCCTGCCTGACCGAACCTATCCCGGCGAGCCCGCTCCGCGGGTTCCAGGACGGGAAAAGCCGAGGACGCCTCCGGGGCGCGGCTGGGGACCCTGCCTGGCCTTCTCCGCCGGGGCAGCTGCCTGGCGCCCCGCGCGGGAGCCGGACGCCCTCGCCTGGCCGTGCTCAGGGCTCGAGAGGCGGGGCGCACGGCGGCACAAAGGCCGCTTGCAGGCCCCGCAGCTACCCCCGCCCGGGCGGCCCCGGCCTCGCAAGGCTCAGGGCGCTGGGCGCGCCCCGTTGCGGTCTTTTGTGATTGAAGAGCGGCACCCTGCCGCTCCCTGGACACGGTCAGCCCGGTTCCCTGGGACTGCGTGCCCTGTATAACAAATACACTGGCTTCCCCAGAGTCGCAGTTGTGCGATCCCTGGGGACCGGGAGCTGCCCACCCGTCGCCTGGAAGCCTCTTGGGGGCTCCCCGAAGCGTCCCCGCGACGCGGCCGTGAGGTCCCCTGCCAGTGGAGGCGCCCCAGGCTCCACCCTCGCCAGAGGCCGCGGCGCCCGGAGGGCCCCGGGTCCTTGTTTGGGGTGAGTTTTCTTGGTGATCCTGGGTGTGAAATGTCTCCCCAGGAACCTCACGGCCCAAACTGTCACGTTTCTTTCCCCTGCGGATGTAGAAGTTCCTCCTGAGTCGGTCTGGGAGCGCTGCTGCTTTAATTAGGCTCGTTTTCTTCTCCAGCTGGCATTTCTGTGAATTGGGGAGGGAGGAGACCTCTCCACACTCCCTTGGAAGGACCCTGTGCTGCCGCCTCTGGGAGCCTCGCTCCGGAGACCTGTTTGCTTTGTTCGACCTCGGAATCCAGCAGACCCACTTGGGCCGGTGGTGAGGGAATCCAGTTAATTGCCTGCCAGTGAATGTCGTTTCTTTTGGTAATGACCAAATAGTCCATTTCAGGGCTTGGAAGGGAAAATCTCAGATACGATCCTAGCAAGACCCCCACATACCCGCGAAAAAGAAAAAAAGCAGAAAAAAAAAAAAAAAAAAAGATCGTGAGAGGTTGGAGAAAAAGAAAAAAGAAAGGAATAGAGAACAAAACAAAACCAAAACACCCCATGTTGCACTTGCTGATGCACTTTGCCCCTTCGTTGATCTTTTTCCTCACTTTCAGGATGCATTAAAATTCTTATCTGCTTGTTTCCAGCGTGCTTCGCCTGGCCTTCCAGACTGTTTGCTGCAGCTACAGCTTCCCAAGCTTTGTGGGGTTATTTTTGCTTCTGGTTAGCGGTCATTACTTCCTCCATCAGCGTGAGGGTTAACGCAGTAAACAGATAAAAGCGATTGAGCACACACCCTTAGAAAGGCAGGACTGACCCCCAAACCTACTTTCATTTTCTTCTGGTCTGGGTTGCGGGTGATTTCTTGACAACTATGAGAAAAAAGACAATAAGAAATGAATTGTTTTTCCAATGCAATTGTGAACAGATGTACAGTGCCCCAGTCTAGGGAATGTTCTAGGAATTCTTTACATCACCTTAAAGGGGCAGGGAACTGGGGAGATGCACAGGGCTGCGTGGACGCCTGTTTGCCAGGGCTCAGCCCTGGGGCTGCTGCAGTGATAACCCAAGTATCACTTCGCTGCTTGGGGCTTCTAAATTTGGCAGTGTGAACAGACCGGCTTCCTCATGGCCACTGATCTGAGTAGCAGAATCCAGTTGAGATGGTCCACACCCCACTTACAGGCCAGGCCTCGGGGGCAGTTGGCTACTGGCCTCGCCCCTGACTTTTAAACAATTGGTTGTATTCTCTGCTCAGCAGGAAGCAGCAGACCCATCAAGGCCGTGGGCGCTCTCTTTGTTCTCACTTTATGGCATTTTATGCCACAATAAGAAACACTGTGTACTCTGCGGGAGCCCATTGTGCCAAGCAGCAAGGACGTGGGCTCCTCTGCAGAGGGCTGGTGCTCTTCCCAGGGAAGAAGAGGGGCTTTGTCACTGCCTGGGTTGCTGGACACTGTTACTGGGCCACGGCCTGGCCAGGATAGAGGCAGCTCTGGTACCTTGGCCACTTTTGTGTCCATGGAGGGAGGCAGGGGAGGATGGAATTTCATCTCAAGTAGCAGGTCCTGCTTACACTGTAAATTATACAGCAGGACGATGTTAAGATGTTAATCTCTACCTCCATTTTCTCTCTGGGCTTCTAGGGCAGCTTTGCTCTGCCATTAGATTCTCTACTAGGTGATCATGCCTGTGTAGCCCACTCTCACAGTGTACTTGGAAGCTCCACCTGGGTGAGTAGGAAGTTTTTTCTAACTGGGGATCAAACCTGGACTTTTATTATTTTGGGTAGATTTGCTCCTTGATGCAAGAGGTCTTGGTTCAGTAGCAACTGAATTTGGGCAGCGTGGCCCTAGATATGGTCTGTCTAGCCAAAGGAATGAAGGGACCCACGGGATTTCTAGAAAGCTTCTGGATTCTTTTCTTTTTGTGGAACCGGGAATTGAACTCAGGACCTTGCACTTGCCAGGGAAGCGCTTATTCCACTGAGCCATCTCCCCGGCCCAGCTTCTGGATTCTACCTGCGCCTGTCATCAGCAGCATACCTGATACAGAAGACAAATTATAATGTCTTCAGGAGACATCATAGTAATCACAGAGACAGGACCCAGGCTAGGAAGAAGCCCAGGATGGGCTCTGGGAGGGTAAGACCCAAAGAATAGGAGGTCCTATGTAGATGTGAAATAAAAATGGTGTGGAAGGAAAGTCCAGTCAGCTTCACCTCAGGGCTGGCTGTGCCCCACTCCACTGACAGATGAGCCCTGTGGGGTCAGGTGAGGTCCTGTGTTCTTTGGAGTCCTCCATCCTAGCACTGAAGCACTTCCCACAGGCATGTGCAGAGACCAGTGGCCACACTCCCTTCAGCCCTCCCCCTCTCCACTCATCTCCCATGCCCCCACAGAGCCCTAAAGGCTGCAAGCCATTTCAGTTACACAGCGGCCAAACCCATCAGCCATTGGCTGCACACTCTGCCTTAGCCTCCAGAGCCACGCCCAAGCACTTCCTGTTGGGGTGCTTGCCTGTACCCCTGTCTCACTTCCTGCCCACCCCAGCCACCAACTCCTTTTCCACCAATGCTGGAATCTTCCGACTGCTACACCACTGTGTTTCCCTCTGCGTGGATTTCCTTTCTGTCCTACTCACCCTGTCCAACTAGTCTCCAAGATTCAGCCTAAATGCATCCTTCAGGGATCAATTGGGAAGAGCGATAATGGAAGGAGCTTTGCTACCTACCAGGCTCTCAGTGAAGCCTGACAGGAAGGGGGGAACAGACCTGACATTTCACAGCAAGGCACCAGCTGGCATCCCTAAGTGCTGAGCTGCAGAGCCCGTGCTGGGGGCAGGATCGGAGGAGGCCAGACCTGCAGTTCCTCAGTCAGCTGGCTGTTCCTTCATCTGCCCTCATCTCTGTCAAGGTGCAGTGCAGTTTGGGGTACTCTTGGGTAGAGTGTGTCCTCTCCCCTGGCTCTGAGGCTTACAGGCAAGTTGCATCATAATCATCTCTGCCTTCCCAGGAGCTCATTTAGGGCTGGGTGTGCAGGACAAGTAGAACATCTGGACTTCAGGAGTGCTCCTTACCTAAAGTACTGTTCTATAAATTTGTATTTTTACTTTCTCCAAAACATAATCCAAGACTTGCTTCCTGGCAAAACTGTGGCGTGACTCATTATTCACTGTGTAACAACAAGTTATTGCGCATCCATTTTTGTTGATGTTTGTTTGAGACAGGGTCTTGCCACATGGTTCAAGGGTCCTCAAGCCCATCCTGATCCTTCTGCTTCAACCCCCCAAGTGCTTAGACTGCAGGCATGGGCCAACTTTTATGTGATGGGCAATGTTTGGGTGCTGGATAACTGTGGGACACAGAGAAGTGATAGTTTCACCCCCAAGTTGCTAGTGAATGCCCAGAGCCCACACACCTTACTATGTTACTAGTAACTCCTGGGCATGTTTGAAATCATCCAGTGTTTCTGGGGCCCATAGTGCCTGGTGCCTGGTCTGCTGTCAGCTATGACTCCCTGTGTGTCCAGAGTGAGGAAAGAAAGACAGGTGTGGAAGGCCTGAGTCACAGGAAGCCCCAGCAGGGAACACGCTGTGATTTCAGAGCCTCTAGGAAGTTATTGGACTTAAGTCCTCTTGCCTGGCAGGTACTTCTTAGTAGTTTCCAGATTTTATCCATGTGTGAGCATTATTCCCCATTTGGTCCTGCATTTCTCAAAGAAAAGGGCATTGTGGCACCACTTTCCCTGCTTCATCTCAGCCCCTAGCACAGGACTGTGCACATCCAAGTGAAGAAATGATGGTGCCTGAGTAACGGGCATTTGTCATGGGTGTCTTAAGGGGGCACAGCCAAGAAGCCAATGTGGGTGGCTCTGGATTTCCAGTTCTGTTAGGTAAGGAGTGGGAAAAGGGCTCTCCTCCAACTCAGTGCTTCACTTTTGCTAAATGTTACCTTTACAGAGTGTGCTGCTTCCTTAGGAAGATACTGAGGTATAAATCCAGCTGCTTTTATGTTCTGTTGCTTCTCATCAGCTATTGCTTGGTGACTGAGGTGATGAGACTGTTTTCAGAATTTCTCAAATGAGGGCCAGCCAAATAGCTCAGCAGATTAAAGCACCTGCACGTAGGCGAAGGGGCTGGGGGTTTGATCCCCAGTCCTGCCATGCTGGCCCCACCCCCAGGGTGTGCTGAGACAGCAATTGAGACTGTACATGGTGGCATGCACCTGTAACCCCAGCTCTTGGGAGGCTGTAAATAGGTGTATCACTATAAGTCTGATCTAGTAGTGAGACCCTGAACACCCTGTAGACCCTTCCCAAAAAAAAAAAGGTTTCTCAAATGAAATGTGAGCTTGTGGTGAGAGAGGTGCACTTGGCCCTTGCTGCTTCTCTCTACTCTGGTTCCCAGCTTGTTGCTTGTGTAACTTACTCCTTTTCTAAAAACGTTTTACTGGAAGTTTCCTTATAGTCAATACATTAGATTAGGGCAGTGGTGGAGAACCTATGGCATATGTACCACAGCAGGACGCTTATATCACTGAAAGCTAGAGGGTTTGCTATTGCTACTTGAGGGCCTTGGTCTTCGTCCATATGCTGTTTGTCTTCCCTTTTGCTTTGCTTGTCCTACTGGCTGATGTGCCCTGCAGTAGCTCACTGATGCTGGGGCCATCTGTAACCTGCATCAATCCTGGGTACTTTGAAGTTCAGTGTACAATAAAATGTTCATTAAAAAGACGTGGAATCAGGAAAACAAAGTTACAGAAATTTTAGCACAGGATCATATCCTGCTTCCTGAATGTTCTTTTTTTTTTTTTTTTAAAAAAAAAAAAAAGCATTTCTGTGAGGAATTTATGTCATTATTAAAACTACGGAAGAGCTAAGGAAGGAGAGGCCTGGGTCAAAGCAGGGTGAGATTCCTGAGGAGATATGTTGGCAGACCTAGTCCTTTTCCTAATTAGGACCTCAGCGTCTAAGGGGAAAATTTAAGCTGGAAAAAAGTAGAACTGAATCTAGAATTCTTAGGACCAATGGTTTTGAATCCACCTTTTTAAAAAATAGGGGTGGCTGTAAATGCTACAATAGCTTGAGATCCGATGGTGCATAGCAGTGTTAAGGAATGCCTGGAATGACCTCTGCAGCCTCTGGCCAGTGACTGGTGCTGCCAGATGCCCCCACTGTCCATTTGAAGAAGAAACAGGAGGGGAGGAGGACAGGAAGAGGGAGAAGAGAAGAAAGACAGTGAGGACCTCTCAGTGCTATCAGGCCACTGCCACATTGGGCCACCTTCTAATCAGGACTTTCTGACAGGAGGTCCTAAGCTTCCAGGGGTGTCTTGAGAACCCTAAAAGCCCAGCTGCCCAGCTACGACCTTGAGGAAAGGACTGCTCTTGTTCTCAAGCAGGTCTTGCCTGTCCTGTCCCAGCCAGCCATGTCATGGGGCCCAAAGGGCTGCCTGGCAATGGCCAAGTGTCCTGGGATGCTTTGAAGCTCAGCCTGTCTCTGGCTAGTGATGGAGCTAAGCCTCTCCCTCTGCACCCTATAGGCTCAGAGAGGCCCAGGCTTCTTATTACCGGAAGGGCGGCCAGGGATGACTGTTCCTGGTAGGCGCATTCTCACTTCTGTAAAGGCAGACATCATCAGTACTGTGATTTCCTGGCAGCCCATCTCCTTCAGTGAGCATGGGTGCGTACACACACACGCGCACACACACATCACACACACACACATGCACACACACACATTGACACAATCAAATCTCGGATTCAAAGCAAAACAGGAAGGAGGCTTATGGTTTGTTTGCTGGTCAACTCTCCTTTGGGAAGGGACCACTTCTGCACAGATCTTCATGCCCAGAAGCAGTGGACAACCGGCCCTTTTCATTTTGAGGAGTAAATACCTCTGGAGAGTCTCTCACTTCTACGACCATTTAATTACTACTCAGGATTAACAGCAGGCAGTTAAGGTGACCATCACTTCCTTTCTGGCCAGGGGGCTGCTGCACATACACTCGGCAGCTGCTAAATCTAACTGTGATAGTCCTAGATCCTACCAGACATCTGTGATCTTGGCAGTCACATGTCTAATGAACGCCTCCTTGGGGTTTCTCAGGCTCCGGGGCAGACTCACCCTTTCTCTCCCAACTCGCATGAAGTCAAGTCTCATGAGTTCTGCAAACCTCTGCTCATATAGGTGAAGCAGCAGCATCAGGTACAAGCCTGAATTCATCAGCTCACTTTGGGCCTAAACATGAAAACACACTCATAAGTTCATCTATGTAGTATTTATGATCTCAGCCAGGCATGGTGGCAGATACCTGTCATCCCAGCACTTGGGAAACTGAAGCAGGAGGATCTCTGTGAGTTTTAGGGCCAGTTTAGGGCCAGCCTAAACTGCACAGTGAAACCCTGTCTCAAGAAGACAAAACAAAGTAAAACACAAAGGGTTCATGAGCTCAGTCACAGAACAACAAAATGAAGAGGTGGGAAAAATTTAAGCTCCAAGGAAGCAGTATCCTTAGGAGCTAGAGGACAGAGGCGACAGTCACTCTGCAATTCTTTATACCTGGTGGAGGATGCTTTGAGGAAAAGTTGACCAGGTTCAGTCCTGTTATGCAGCCATCTGGTGGACAGGCACACATCTTGTAGGGGCATAGGAGAAGTCTCAGTGCCCCCAGCTAGACCCTAGCCCTGATGCAGGTGAGAGGACCCTGCCATAGGCAAAGGACACTGCATGGGCCAGCCGAGTAAGGTCTGTGGGAGGGCTGCACAGAGGAAGCTATGTGATGGATAAAAGGGACATCAGCAGGGAGGGAGGGAAGGGAGGCCCGTGGGACAGGGAAGACAGTGAAGACAGAGGAGGAGTGAGGCCAGTGTGCAGTGGGCAGGATTTCCCCCTGGCTGGGGGGAGGGGTCTAGAACAAGTGTCTGCTTGGATTTTAAAAACCTCTTGGCAGAACTAGGGGCAGGAGAAAACAGGGACCACATCATGCCATGTGTGTGGGCTGCCAGTGTCCCTGGCCACAGGAGCAAAAGGACAGGATGCATCTTAGAAACACAGATTTCACTGGGAGTTGTCTGAGGCGCAGGTGTCATGGCACCTCCCTTTCACAGGCCTTCGCCCACAGAAGGGACCCAGCACCACAGTTCCGAGCATTCCTCTCACAGTTGGGCTCACAGATGCCCCCCTGAAGGCCCTCTTCAGTGGCTGCTCTGCTGTTACTGAAGCCCTGAACAGTGAGCCTGGGCAGGGGCTTGTGTGGCCCTGTGAATACAGGGCCATTGCTTGAGCTCTTTCTCTTCTCCTTTTGTGCCTCTGTGTCAAAGGCCGCATTCCTGCCCTTCCACCTGGCAGGTGCCTGTCCTGCGGCTGTCTCAGATGTCACCTTAGGGCAGCTGCTCTGGTGGGCCTCATCTGTCCCGCTGTTCCTTTACTCCCTGATTGAAGTAGGTCTTCATTTTGCACAGCACATCTCCACTGCTAATCTTTGACCTTTTCTTTCCTTTCTTTGTAGTGCTGGGGAGGGAGCCCAGGGCCTGCTAGCCAGGCACTCCCGCCACTGAGCCATGCCCCAGCTCATTCCTGTTTTTCTATGTCACAGGAGGGCTGCTATGTGGTCTCCGCTGTCAGCCTCTTGGCTGTCTCAGAGCCTCAGCCCTTGGGTGACCTTCCCAGACCTTCAGTAAATCTGCAGTGTCAGTAACAAAGCCATCCTGTGGAGGGTCAAGGGGACACACTTTCATCCCGCTGTCCTCCTTGCAGGTCTTGGGCTGGGCCACCCACTCTGGAGGACTACAATCCTTCCACAGGGCCCTGGCTCTTTATGTTCCCTCTGGCAAGAGTGAGCACTGGGGCTCCATGTGCCCGTGATGCTAAAGCACAGATCTGACCCAGAGACCACTTCCCTGTTCTCAGTAGACAGAAGACACTGCAGAAAGCCAGTGCCCAACATGCCTCAGAGACCACTTCCCTGTCCCTAGTAGATGGAGGGCACCGCAGGAAGTCGGTGCCCAATGTGCCTCTTCATGCACCAAATAACTACCAGGGAGGCGCAGAGCACGGACCTGCGTGTCCTTCCTTTGGAACCAGGCCAACTCTGGATCCCAGCGACAGCTGGCCTCAAGGTCACCACCCTACAGGTCCATTTTCAAAGGCTTAGGTGTGATGTTCTTAACAGTTGCTCCTAGTTTTAGCCTTTGGTCCTGTTTTCTGTGCTCTGCTGACCTTGGTGTGGCACAGGCTGTTTTAACTTTTTCTGTTCTGTGCCCCCCAAGCCCCCAGTCCTGCCCCACTTCCCTAGGTCCTGACCTACCTGCCATGGCCTTCTAGGACCATCTCCAAAGCCACCACCTCTGGGAGGCCATCCCAGCGTGCCCTGAAACTCCACGCCCGCTAGGCCTGTCTGCCCTGGTGTTCCTGGCCCTGGCTTCCCTCTGTGAGGGCCCGGAGTTTTTCTCTTAGCCCTGCCTTTGCCAAGCTGCCTTTATTCAAGAAGCACTCTGATGTGCAACGGAGAATCAACCAGCTGAGAATGGCTTGGAACTCTGAGGTTTGTCAAAGCATTCAGGGAAATCATTTACTTTTATGACTGAGTGAAGCCTGGAGGCATGCAGATGGGAAAATAGCCACTAATGTTTTCTGCAGATAATTTGAGAAGTCACTTGGAGCAGACTGTGTCTCTTCTCCATTCTGGGGGAGGGAACCTGTCACGCAGAGCTGAGGATCTTGCTGCAAGCCTCCTCCTTACGTGTCTGTCTTGCAGAGCTTGTGATGCTGACACAGCCCGGCTGGCCAAATGCACTAGAGTTTTTTTTGTCTTTTTGAGACAGGGTCTCACTATGCAGTTCAAGCTGGCCTTAAGCTTACTTTGAAGCTCAGGTTGGTCTCGAACTCCCAACAATCCTCCTGCCTCAGCCTCCAGAGTGCTGGGATTACAGGCCTGTGCCACCACGCCCGGCCCAAATGCACTAGAATTTGGAGCAGTTCGTTCTTGGAGTTGTTTCTGATCTGCTCCTCCCTTGACCTAATCAGATCACACTCTGTCTCCCACGCAGACCTCTAATGTCGTCTGACTGAAGGGACACAGCAGAGGGTGGGGACACTGGGAAAAGAGAAGGCTTGTGAAGCAGTGGGCAGGAGCTCTCAGGAGCGCAGCCCACCTGCCAGTTCCTTTCTTTTCTTTCTCTGTCTCCCACCTTTGGCTTTGTTGCTGTTCATTTTGGCCAAGAGAGTTGCTGGGGATAGAAATCACTTGAAGAAACTGATGTCTTGATGACCATTTTTATGAAGTCTTCAAGCATATTCCAGAGATGCTCCATGATGGAGGGTGGTTAGTTGTGTACTGGGTTGGGAGAGAGCTAGGCTGGGCCCTGCATAGCAGAGCAGCTGTAACAGAGGCCCGCAGAGCCCCTTTTGGGAGGCAGAGCAGAGAGGCTAAGAGTGTTCCTCTCTGACACAAGGCATGGGAACTGTGTGGGTTACAGAGGATGACTGGGGCCTTGATTGCTGTGATTGGAACAGTAGGCTTTCACTGTGCCAGGCTAGGTAACCCCTGTTCTGCCTGCCTGCACCAGGGGTGATGCAAACTGAACTGACGGAGGTGAATGTAGTGGGTAACTAAACAAAATATCCTAACCAGGATGGACAAGGAAGGCAAGAGTTAAAGATGGGACTCAGGGACTTGTTTGCGAGGGTTGGCTGAGCTCTTGTTTGCACCAGGGCTCCTGGTGCCTGGCCCGGAGCCTGGATGGTGTACAGTGTGTGCTTAGTAAATAGTGCTCAGGCTGAACAATGCAAGCCAAGCCTAGACTTCTGCGTGGCCTTCTGCTGACCTTCCTGAGCCACTGCACACCAACCTTGTCAGGAGGCAGTGGCTGTGTCAGTCTGGATTCGCTGGCATACAGTCCCACAGTAAGTGCTCAATGCAAATATTGATTCTTGACATACTGAGGACTGAACCCAGGCCCTTTTCACTGAGCTACACCCTGGCCTTTTAAAACATTTTAAATTTTGCTGTGTAGTTCAGGTCGGGCTCATTCTTGTGATCCTCTTGCCTCAGCTTCCTGAGTGCTCAGATTACAAGCATGTGCCACCACACCCAGCTCACAAGAAGTATCTTTAAAGTGATTTGAACTTGTATATTATGTGTATTTTGCCACAGCTTAAAAATCGGACTCTGTTCAAGTCTGATTAAGTCTGAATCTTTGGGGTTGAGTTTGGGCCTTAGCATTTCACTAAGGAAAACAAAAACACACAGCTAAAGGTTAAAAGCTATTATCTGGAATAGCAAATTATGGGAGATTTGTGTGTGTGTTTATAATCAAAGCAAAACAAGACAAAATGACTAAGAGGCTGCAGAAGAAAAAAAATCAACAGCTTGAAGTCAAGTGCGAGCTGGGCTGAGCCAAAGCCACTCTAGATTTCTCCTGGTTTTGCCCCTTTCTTGGTGCATGTTGAGATTTAGCATCAGCTCCTCCGCTTGTCATGAAGGGAACCCATTGTCAAAGAGAGCCCAATACCCAGGGGGCATGGTGTGAATCTGTGAAGGGGCAGGGCCCTCAGACATATAGGGTCATGTGTGAGCACTGTGGCGGGGGACCCCGCTGGGCCGGTCCCCACAATGACAGGTTCAGGTCCTGCTACACCTTTGTAGCTTTGTGTTAGACAACAGCTGCACAGCCTTTGTCCATGGAGTTTCTGAACTTGTCTGAGTCACACTTCCCTGGAGTCTCCAGTTTAACTCAGACTGTCAGCAAACAGACACTATTAAATTCACAACAGGCCACTGGAACAGGCAGAATTGCTGTAGAAGTGTGAGTCCTCCGCAGCTTTCCACCAGCAAGTAAATGTCATGCTTTTCGGTGGCGTGAGCCTCCTCAGCAGGGCAAGAGCACAGCTCTTGAGGCTGCAGCCCTCCCAGCCGGGTGGGTCTGTCCTCAAGGTTTCTACCTGGGATTATAATGAAGGGCATTTGCTAAAGGCTTCGATGGCCTATCAAGCTCTCCTAGAAACAAATTGAGGAGCTTTTCTGCTTCCAGTAAAGCAATTACTCACTGAACAGCCCACTTCCCCCTCAAGGGACTGCACCCCGCTCTGGAGGAGAAGGCTGACCCCAGCGTTGGTGTTACTGGGCCTCCTCTTGCTTCTTGGTGGGTTTGGTTTTTAACTGGCTGAAGGCAGAGGGTGGAGGAGAAGGAGCCGAGTTCCTCTCTGCTGGACAGTGCTGTGGCCCCAGCGCTTGCTCCTCCCAGCCAGACACAGTTGCCCCCCTCCTGGGAAGGGCCCTTGTCCTATCAGGCCCAGGGTGGTTCATCTTCTGGCCTTATTCCTGCTTCTTTCTTCTGCTTCTCACTTTTACCCTTCATTCAGATGTGTCACTCACTCTGCCCAGACCCCGGCTGTCTACAAGTTCCTTCCAGCGTGTATGGGTGGCATTCTCTTTCCTCCTGGAGGACCCATGTGTGACCCTGTGTACTCCAGGTGGCTTTGTTTCAGGGTGATACCAGTCTGATCCCTGGTGACAAAGAGTTTGGGCACCTCTGTGGCCCTAATGTGGCAGTTCTGTCACTAAGAACCTTCTCTGTGTTTGTTAGGTGCTGTGCTTGCATCTTTTCCTACACCTGCCCCTGTTCTTTACATAGCTGAGACCGAGTCACCTGGCATCTTTGGGGAAGACATCAGGACTGAGGGTCAGCTTTTAGCCAAAGCTGCCATGCTTTTCAGCAGCAGAGCAGGTTCCTTCAGCCTACTGAGAGCAAGTGTGTTAGCACCGCTGAAAAAATTGTGGTTATCACAGCCAAAACTACAAAGACCACTGAGAAGGGAAAAGTGGCAGGGGGCAGCACTTGGGACAGAGAGAACAGGAAAAAAAGTTAATGAGTTATCAAAGACACACATCGTTCCCTTTACGGTGTCTTTGCCTGGTACATTTCTTTCTTAGCATTTCCTCCTTTCTGTTTTCCTATCCTTGCAGTGGTGTCACCTTCATCTGTTAGAGCTTTTAGTGCATAAATCTTAGTTGCTTGATACTCCTAGCCTGGCAGTTCCACTACCTTTGATGTCTAAACTTAGCTCTGTGGCCACCTCTATCTCTTCAGATTGATTGTGTTTCCCACCATTTGGTTGCCTTTTTTAGGTTGATAACTGGGCATGATGCAACAGGGCTTCTGCAAAACCGTGGTAAGATTTGAGGAGAAGGATACATCCCTTCATCCTCCGAGCAGGCCTCGGTGTCCTCTGCAGCTTGGGCCTCTGGGTGTGCGCTTTGTACATGCTTTTCACTCAGCCCAGCAGATGGCTACCAGGGCCTGGAGTTGGGACTTCCTTTCTCCCAGTTTAGTTAGGCTTTGATTAAATCCTTTCTCCTGAGGGCAGAAGAGTCCTCCAGCTTATGTCAAAAGTGTGAAGGGATTTTTCTCTAATCTTCACTCCAAGAACACATGTGTTTCCTCTGCAGTTTTCAGCTTTCAGTTCTGTCCATGCTGCGGGAATCTGGGCATTTAAATGCAGTTTGGGCTTCTGTACCTAGCACTGGATCCCATAGAGGTTCCTGCATCAGTCTCCGCTCTGGGAATTGTGGTTCTCCTTATTTTTCGGTCTCCTTATTTTCCAGTTTTAGGGGCAGGAGCTCCCTTTTCTTATGGACTAAGAAGGGTTGGTGATTTTTCAGTCTGTTGGGCTTTTTACTTGCAGCAGGTTGAAGACTTCTGAGCTTCCCACATGCTGAACTGGAAAGCATACCATCTTTGAAATACGGTGTGTACTATGGGTTGTCTATGGCTTGTTTCCCCCAAAGGGTCATGTTTTTCAATTTAATTTTATTTTTGCTGCTATGGTTTGGATGAATATCTCTCACAGGTCAATGTGTCATGGTTTGGACCCCAGAGTGGTGTTATTGGGAGGTGGTGGAAGCTTTAGGAGATGGGACCTAGGTGGAGGTCCTAGTGTCATGGAGGTCATGCTTGAAGGGCACCGTAGGGCTCCCCAGGCTGGCTCCAGGCATTTTTCTCTACCATCTGGGGCCATCTCCTCCAAGATCCTGAGTTTTTTCTTTTTGCTATTAAACTTAATTTACTTCAGTAAATTTGGATGTAGAACTTCCTCAGGCTTCTTGCTATTTCTGTGTGTCTATTTGGCCTCTGTAGCATCTTCATTTTGTCATGACAACAGGTAGATTAGCACCCTCAGCCCAGGACAGCCAAGACCTCCCAGTTGTCTAGTGTTCTGATTCAGTGACTGCCTTGTTAAAGAAAGACAGTCAAAGGACAGTCTCAGACTCATGTCACACACAGGCCTCCTACATTCCTTAGGATAGGGGAAGTGAGTTTCTTCCTGCCTCGTACGTCAAGCCTATGTTGTTAATGTTGTGTGTGTGGGCACAGTGGGAGTGTTTCTCACCCGAGATTGCTGGTGCTTGTTGTAGAACTCGGTCATGTTGAAGTCATCCAGGTTGATGAGAAGGTCCTGCTTACACATCTCACAGGTCTTCACGCCACTTAGGTCTGTTCCTTGAATTCAACAAAGAATTAATATGTGAGAATAAATCCTAAGTGTTCTCACCATGCCTACACCCCCCCACATACACACACACACATGCACAGGTACACACACAAGGAATTATATGTATAAATATCCTGAGATCTGTTTGAGTTGGCACTTTGGACAGGTGGCATTCTGAGACTCAAAGTGAGTATGCTGTGAATTCTGAGCTTCAGTGACCTTCACTTAGAGTGTGTGGAAAATGGCCTTGAGTCTGCGATCTGAGAATCTTTCCTTTGTGATCATTTATTATGCAAGCTTCATGTAAGTGGAACACCATGACTTTTAAAGAACAAGTCTTGTTTCTACTGAAATATGAACATAATGGTTCATAAAACTGGAATTGCTACATGGAAGGTAAGAGCCTACAACCCAAGTCTTTAGAAAAAGAGTAAATGCTGGGCCTATTCTTTTTTTTTTTTTTTTTTTTTTTTTTTTTTTTTTTTTTTTTTTTTTTTTTTTTTTTCTTGTAAACCTAACATAGATCCAGGTCAATAAATTCATGAAGGCTAACTCGATGGCATAAACTATCCTCAGTCAAGAGTTTAAAAATCTCCATTTACTCCCACCCAGGTGCCGTGCCCCCCAAGAAAGGTTATAGTAATATCTGGGGCCAGCACCTAAGCCCGGGAAGAGAGACATGAGAAGGCTTCCTGTGTTGATGTTTTTATAAATACCTGTATTTCTTTCTTTTCTTTTCTTTTTTTTTTTTTTTTTTTTTAGGGAAGGGTCTATAGGGTGTTCAGGGTCTCACTTCTAGATGGGACTCATAGTGATCCACCTGTTTACAGCCTCCCAAGAGCTGGAATTACAGGCACATGCCACCACACCCAGTCTCAATTGCCATCTCAGTGCATCTAGGGGGCGGAGTTGGGACAGCAGGCCCAGGGATCATGCCCCAGTGCAAGGACAGGAGCTGCAGAGCTGTGGCTATTCTGCCTCAGCTGCTTGTTGTATGCTTTCCTCCTAGGGCAGTTGCTGCATTTTCACTGATGTTTACTTTATGATTAGAGAACTTAGCAGTTATTGCATCTATTTAGGATTTAGGACCTGTGTAGGTTTATACTTCAGCTTTATTTCCTCATTGGAGACATAAAGAAAGTAAATAACAGAGACTTTTAAAAGACAAGGATGACAATAATTCCTTATCTGCATTTCTTTGCCTGATTTTTCTTTTTTAGCATCATTCAGCAATGTTTTTAGTTCCTCAATGTCTTGTGCATCTTCCAGCATAATTCTGCCAAACACACCCATACTAGCACAGGGATTTAACCTCACTTGCATGACACATTCATGGATTCTTTCTTTTTTCTTTGCAAGGTGTTTTGTTGGACAAAATTTCCAAGATAAAACATTGTATGGGCAATGGAACTAAAATCCACCTCTTTGTTTTGCAGGCAGTTATTGCTTGCTGCACAGATACACAGTTAGGCATCTTGGGATTAGGCCTACACTCGTCATTCTAGGGAAAGATGCGCACGAGGAAGCAGAACTTGGAGGACAGGACAGGTGGCGCCAGGTGCTCATTCTCTGACTCCATGGGGCCAGGGTGAAGCTCCAGGGCTTGTAGGTGGCCTGCAGTAGTGACAGTGTGGTCACAGAAACAAGCTCTGGTCACGCAGTAAGATTTGCCGAGAGGCACGTCTGACAAACAGCAGTTTTTTTCTAATTGAATTGCTTGCACTGGTGCCTTATTTTTCTTGTTAAAGTTGGGTGCATTGCTAAGCCCATTTTAAAAAGAAAGCTCTTCTCTGCCAAGAGAAGTGCAGCTGATCTACCAGTGTGACTATATTTAGGTCCTAACTTCCCCAGGGAGCTGGGAAGGAGCTTCACACCCAGTTATAAGATCAAGCTGACAAAATCAGCACATGGAAATCTCTTCATCTCATGTAGGTCTACAAAAGCAGATCAACATTCTTATCCTGCTGCAGCAGCTTTGCTTGGTTTCCTAGGTGACACCCATCCTCCTCCCCCCAAATATAAGTAGAACTGTGTGAGTGGGGGGGTCTCTCACAATGAACTTGCGGACTTGTTTCTACCAAGGTCTACTGGAGGTCGTGGCTACTGCACACTCGGGCAGGCTCAACCCTGCCTCACCTCTTTCTTCCTGGGAGGTGACCTTAGCGTCTCTGCTCAGGCCTCAGGTAGAAGGAGGATTCAGTAGCACGCATTTCCAGGATTCTTCTCTCAGGCTCAAAACATTCCTGTCTTTCCCACAATCGGAAGGCAGCACTTCTGAAGAATCCTGAGCCATTGACAAGCTTCCGAGGCCCACCCTGTGGCGCCTCAGATTAATTACATGTCGTCAGCATCACCCATCTGCAGCTCTTCCTTCCCCACCTACCTGATGTTATTTTCATTTTCAGCCACTTCTCCAAGCACTCTTGGTGAACAAACCGAAGGCTTCCCACGCAGCTGCAAGGCTCCAGGAGGGTGTTGGCCGGGGAAGCCCCGGCTATCTGACAGATGCGGCACAAGTCTCCCTCCTCCTCTGAGTCCTCCTCCAGGAGACTAAATGGAAAACAAGCCGTCGTGACCAAGAGTATCCACTTTGCAGTTTCTGCAAATACACTTCTTTAGGACGTTGGTGGGAGAAGGAAGAGGGAGCCACACCCCTAGGCCTTCCTGCTGGGGTGCCTAGGGTTCACCTACTTCTCCCCGGGATGAAGGGGCATAGGAAAGAATTTATCCAGGTGGAGTTATTGACAGTCAGTGCACGAGTTCAAGCTATTTTGTCGTTGCTATGCATGTGAGCTGACTAGATGAATTGAGAGTGGGGCCTAGATGTGGTGGTACACGCTTGCCCTCTCAGCCCTGCAGGAGATTGCAAGTTGGGGTGTGCTGGGCCAGTGAGCCTTAGTTCTTTGAATGGATGAATGAATGCATAAACAAAGAGATGTAAACTTAAATTTTAATGGGGCTGAGGGTGTAGGTCAATGCAAAGGAAGAGGTTGGCCATCTGACGTTGGTGGCCATGTGTTCAGGGCCCCTGGGTTCCAGGCCTGTCTCTCCCTAATCTCCCAAGACTCAGCTTCCTGTGTGCATACAGTGAGGCATGGCTCACAGTGACATTGACACAGGGCTGTGGGCAGCCGAGGTGCAGGTTGAAAGTGCACCTGTGTGCAAACTGTCCCATGCGCTGAATTCTGGCAAGGCTCGCTCGCGCACACGGGGCCTTCATAGGTGTGGGGCATGCGAACCCACACACCCAGCCGTGGCTCAGCAGTGGCACAACTCTTGCCAATAGCTGAGGTTCACATTCCAGAGCGTAAGCCATTGGATTGTGATCCAGGCAGAACCAATGGGGATGTAAGCAGGAATGTAGGTGGCAAGCGCAGAACAGCAGGTCGGTGTTCCAGACCTTTTCTTCTGGTGGAACCAGGGATTGAACTCATGCCCTTACACTTGCTGGGGAAGTGCTTATTCTATTGAACCATCTCCCCGGCTCTATAAGATCAATAATTGCTTATTCTTAATTGATCTAATACTAAAATAGTTACACACTGTTTTTTTTTTTTTTTTTCAGTTGCAGGGTTTTGAGACACAGCCTTGGCTTTTTTTTAGACTCCTCACACAAGGCTGGGGGCTGTCTGGTTAAGGGAAGGAGACAGCTGGAGACAAACTCAAAGCAGAGGAAAAATGGCACTGCTCTGGATCTAGGAGCATGTGCTCGGCTCCCCCAAAGGGGAAATCCCAGAAAGCGAAGCAGTGTAGTAATCTCCCCTTAGGGCTAGATGGAATAAGTACAAATATTTTTAGTATGAGATTTTAATTCATTTCAAGATAATGTTCACTGTTTTCACAAATAGTCTAGAGGGCTAGGGAGATAGCTCATTGGTATAAGCACCTGTCTTGCAAGCACAAGGTCCCAAGTTTGATCCCTGGTACCACTAAATAAATAAATAAAAGTATAAATAAATAGTCTAGAATAACAAGTATACTGTGAAGTAAATGCCTTAGTGGATGAAGATAAACTATAGGGAAACCTGAAAAATATAAGAAAATTACAGAATTTAGGGAAGTATAAGACAGCCTTTGGAAACAGATGAAAACAAAGACCTGGGGTTCACTTACAGGCATGTTCAAGACAGATGCCTGGGTTCTGGCTCTGGCTGTACTGGTCCAGATCTAAAGACCAGGGTCCTGAGCAGTGCGGTCTGGGCTCTGTCCTAAGTGGTCTGCAGCTCATGCATGCCTAGCTCACAACTCCACCTTCTCAGAGGTATCAGTGGGAATCTGCAGGCTATCATAGTTTTTCTTGGAAAACCCACATTTTCACAAATAAAATTAGAGAGAAAAAAAAGTACAGGAACAAAGGAAAAATGAAGCATGTAGCTATCACCCTAAGGTGGCTGTGCACTAGCAATCCAGAGCATCGCTTTCCATCTGGCACACTTGCTCTCCAGATTAGCTTGGGACATCAGGGAAAGGACACCTCTCCACGTCCCTATCTCTTAGAAAGCCCCAAACAGATAATGACAGATCAAATCCACAGCAGTGTTGGAGGACAAAGAGAGCGGAAACTGTGATGACAACTGACAGGAGGAGACTGTAGCCCAGCGTGGCTACAGGGGCAAAGTGTCATGGAGGGAAGGGCAGATCCCCGGGGGTTCCCAGCTGGGGATGGGGTGGGGGTCAGAAGGCAACTGCTAGTTCAGGACCTGCTTTCAGAATGGAGGGAGCTGGGACCCTGAGCAGCAAAGGCCCTAGTGCCTTTGCCAGGCCAACACCTTGGAACTTAGCATGAAAGAAAGGAAACTCTCCAGGAAGCCCAAAGTTTAAAAATAAGCTATGAACATTATCCATTTACACCAAGCCCCTATTTAGGGAAGAGGACCCCAAAGGAAGCAAGGCACACCACTGTTGGTGGGGACTACGCTGTGTGCCCCTTTTTACTAAACCACGGAAGACTTCCTTCATGGCATACCTGGGGTCACCTGTCAGCAAAAGGAGACTAGAGTCAGCCAACCCTATCAAATGCGTGGTTCAGACAGTGGCAGAGTTAATTCCTGGGCCAATTCTAGAGGGTGTTGCTCCCCGAGAGGTAAAACATAAAAGGAGCAAGCAGCGCTAAGCAAGACTTCCAGGCAGCCAGAGGGTACGATTAACCAATTTTTAAAATTCCAGGTGTAAAATATAATTCAAAGGTAAAAGTACAATATTGCTCAGTCTACCAAGAACATAGGAGTCATTACACCTCCTGAACTAAATAAAAGGAAAAGTCTTATAAGAAGAATGGATGAGTCTGCATCATAGCAAGAGGTTTGAATAAACTGTTCAAAAATAGACAAATTCAATAGAAAAGAATAAAGTATGAAGGATGTTAATATCAAGGGCCAGTCAGATAGCTCAGCAGACTAAAGCCCCTGCTTAGGCAGACACAGCAGCCAGAGTTCGATTCCCAGTGTGTTGTGCCAGCTCCACCCCGGGGGTGTGCTGAGATGGCAAATGAGACTGGGTGTGATTGCACACACCTGTAATCCCAGCGCTTGGGAGGCTGTAAATAGGAGGATCACTACGAGTCCAATCTAGTGAGATCTTTTTTTTTTTTTTTTTGTCTTTTTGAGACAGGGTCTCACTATGCAGTTCAGGCTGGCCTTAAGCTCACTTTGTAGCTCAGGCTGGTCTCGAACTCACAACAATCCTCCTGCCTCAGCCTCCCGAGTGCTGGGATTACAGGCATGCGCCACCATGCCCGGCTTAATCTAGTGAGATCTTGTAGACTCTGTCCTAAATACACTAAAAAAAAGATGTTAATATCAAGTTTTTTATTTGTTTGTTTTTGTGGTATCAGGAATTGAACTCAGGACCTTGCACTTAATATCAAGTTTTTAAAGTATATATATATATATATATATATATATATATATAAAATGTGTATTAGCTTTACATAAGTTATATCTGGACAGGGAGATAGCTCAGTGGCATAAGCACCTGTCTGGCAAGTGAAGGTGCTGTTTGATCCTCGATACAAAAAAGAATTGTTCTACATAAGCTATACCTATATGTCCATATATCTAATCTATATCTCTGCAGTACATTTATACTTTTTTTTTGGCAGAACTGGGGATTGAACTCAGGCCCATGCACTTGCCAGGGAAGCACTTATCCCACTGAGCCATCTCCCCAGCCTTATATACTTTTTTTGTGGAACCGGGGACTGAACTCAGGCCCTTGTGCTTGCCAGGGAAGTGTTTATTCAATTGAGCCATCTCCCTGGCCCATTTGTAAATACTGAATATGTACTGGGGCACAAAACCAGAGATCACATTTTCTGAGATCACAATGTAATTCAATCAGAATTGGAAAAAATTAAAAAAAATAAAAGCAGAATTATATAAAATATTTTTTAAAATCCATAGATCTATAGTCCATAAAAATGAACACTCATAGACAGACTGAGAGGGACAACTTATGCCAAAGAAGACTTTCCCACTAGTACGAGAATGATAAATGATTGGGGGCCATCTGACCAAAGGTCATTAGACCCTCATCTATGCCATATGCCAAAATACATTCCACATAAATACAGGTATGGGCAGCTACTATGTGTTAGGGGCAGACTGTGTGATAGGCACTGTATAAAACACAAATGTTTAAAACATGGTTTAGTTTCACTGCTCTTTGAAGAATGAATGGATGTGTATTTTTCTGGATAGATTTCCAGAAATGAAAGAAGTCGGCCAAAGCCATAGTGAATAGTTGATAGAATCGGGAATCAGACCATAAAGAAATAAAGCCCATATTTTTAACCTCTGTGATATATAAATGTAAGAATATAAAACTACTGAAGAAAATAATGATGAACATTTGAGTGATCATTGGGTCTTTTAAGCATGGAGCGAAATGCAGATGCCATAGGAATACATTGCCAGTTTTAATTACAAATAATTCCAAAATTCTACATATCAGAAACATACCCTATATGTTCTCACAAAGAACATACATGGAAAGAGAAAAAATATCTGACCATTATTTGGCAGAGGATTACCACTGATTTTATTTTAAAAGGTTTATAGATTCTAACAGATAAAAACAATCGCAATATCTGAACAGAAAAGTGAAGCAGGGACATGATCAGGTGGTGCCAAATGGAGAAATAAGCATAAAGAATAAACACAGAGAATGGGGCCAGGGAGATGGTTCCGTGGAATAAGTACTTCCCTGGCAAGCACAAGGGCATGAGTTCAATCCCTGATCCTGCAAAAACAAAAAACAACAACAACCAAAAAAAAAACCTAGAGAAAGTTCAGCGTCGCTGGTCATACAGTATGCATAGTGAGCTCGTCACAATCTTTGGTTGATCATTTGACAAACATGACATCCCTGGACCCAGCAAGGATTTGAGAAGAAAGACTCTAGTGAGGAGACTGAAAATGTGCACAGTGTTCCTGAAGAGGAAATTTATAATACACAATGAAGGCCTTGAGAATGTACATGCCCTCTCTTTAGAGGTTACACACTTAGGAAGTTATTTTAAATAATTAGTTACAGATATGCTAAAAAATAGATTGCTGGGAGATAGTTCAGTGGAATAAGTGCTTGCCTGGCAAGTGTAAAGTCCTGAGTTTGATACCTGGTACCACCAAAAATAAATAAATAAATAAATAAATAAATAAAATGGCTCAAATAACAACAAACATCTAACAGTGTTTACAAATTGTATGCAATATATAACATATATTATGTCATCTAAATTCTACCTGTAGCCAGGGAGATAGCTCAGTAGAATAAGCACTTGCCTGGTAAGTGCAAGGGCCTGAGTTCAATCCCTGATTTTGCCTAAATAAATAAATAAATAAATAAAAATAAATTCTACCTGTAAATTACATGTCTGTAAGATACACATGTATACATACATACATATAAAAGCTATATGTCTTGCAAGATTAAAAAGTACCAAAAATAGGGCAGGTAAGATAGCTCAGCAGACAAAAGCACCTACTTAGGCAAGCTTAGGCAAGCGCAGGGACTCTGGTTCCATCTCTCGCACCACATACCACGCCAGCCCCACCCCCAGGGCGGGCTGACCCTGCTGCAAAGTCTGGGCGTGATCACACAGGACTGTAATCTCAGGGCTGAAAATCAGGAGGATCACTGAGTCCAAGCTGTGTAGTGAGATCCTGTAACAACCGGATACATTAAGGAAAAAAAGTACCAAAAATATAAGATTGGAGTGAAAGCAACTAAAATATTCACAAATGAAACTGTTTGCTACACAGCAAACCCAAACAGTGGGCTGGGGAGACGGCTCCGTAGAATAAGTGCTTATCAGGCAAGCACAAGGGGCTGACTTCAATCTCTGGTTCCACCGAAAAAAAAAAAAAAAGAATTTGTTTTTACCAAAATACATCACAGAAAGACAAACTACCAACTAGGAAACATTTCCAATACTAGCTGTCAAAGGATTATTATTTTAGGGGTTAGCCAGAATTGAACTCATGCTTGCCAGGCAGGCACTGCACCATGAGCTACACCCCCGGGTCCCCTGTGTGCATGTGTGTGTGTGCGCGCGCGCGCGCCTGTGCATGCGTGTGTGTGTGTGTGTGTGTGTGTGTGAAAGGATTAGATAAGTGGCTACACTATATAAAGGACTTCTAAAACAAACAAAAACAAAAAAAATTTCACAGGACAGGAAACTAGGAGAGCATATAAAATGTCTGACCTCATCAGTAGTACGAAAATGCAAAATGAAAGCTACGGTATCCTGTAGGAGACACTTTTTGGTTCTTGTCTCAGTCCAAGAAACCAATATTTGTAATCCCAAAGTTACGTTATTGGAATCCCATCAAGTTGATTCCAATCTACCACTTTCCATGTAGCCCACGGCAAAAATGAGGACACTAAATTATATTTTTAATCATCGGGGAGTCAAGGGCCTCTAGGTCCAGCCACGAAGATGGCTTCCCGGAACCAAGAGAGCGACCCAGGGCCTCACCCGGTTTTTATTCAGTGAGGGAGTGGCTTGAGGACTGAGAATTGTGGCAAGTAGGTGACTACTGTGAGCTGAGCTAGGTGTGGGGCCTACATTTACCTCTGCCATATGCAGAGAGGATATGTAGAGAGAGTAATCTGCATTATATAGTATTTAATGTTTTGGGAAGTCTAGGGCTTCAGCTTTGATGTAGTCTTTCAAGCTCCAGGAAGTCATAGCCTCTGCCTCGAGGCTCGATCCCAGATGACAGTGTGGATCTCTACACTCTCAGGATAGCTCTACCATCCTGTCTCCACCCAGCTCACATTAAGGAACAACAGGCTTACCAGGGAAACACGCATGCCACCTTCAAAGACTATCACCAACACCTCAGCTAGACCAATACACATTGCTTAAGGCCAATTGAAGGATAAACAAAAGTCCTAGCCAGCTCTCTACATAACAATACAAAAAAATAGGATCAGGCTCAGTCAAAATGGAAACAGTGGCTCTTCTTTCAAGGAGAGCTGCTGGGTGTGTCCTCCACAGACTCCCATCAGACTACAAAGTGGAAGGCATTCGGGGCCAGTCCTGTCATGGATGTGTAACATCAGACAGCACTGCGAGGCACCAGATTGGCCCTGCTTGGTACGGTGGAAGGTGCCTGCCCTCCGCGCAGCAGGACCCTCCCAGCTGGTTATCCCGGAGACTTCTTCCCATACGGAAGCATCTTTGCATAGACAAGAATCTCCATGCAGTGCTATCTGCAGATAACAATCCCAACGTCGGACAGAACGGCCAAATGCACTTATATGTGGCAAAACAGAAAAAACCAAAGCCAAAATTCCAGCTGGAGGAAAATTCAAGTCACAGAAGAAGCTCTAGTGTCCACTTCTAGCATTCAAAAGAACACACAACGGTTTATGCACACATCCACACACATAGCAAGGGCACAGGGCAGAGCATCTCCTGAACACAATAAAGCTGAAAGCGAGAGAATGAACTGCAGCGCAGGACTACTCCTGGTGGAGTCGGAGAGGTGCAAGGGGGGAAAGATGCTGCAGGCAAGGGCCAATAGCTCAGCAGATTAAAGCACCTGCAAGCCGACTAGGTTCAATCTCAGATCCCCAGGGTCTGCCTTGTTGGCCCCGCCGCCAGGGAGTGCTGAGACTGCAATTGAGCCTGGGTGTGGTGGCCCGCACCTGTAATCCCAGCTCTTGGGAAGCTGTAAATAGACAATCAACTTTGAGTCCGATCTAGTAGTGATATTAAACACCCTAAAGACCCTTCCCTAAATCACAAAAATAAAATAAAATAAAAAGATATTGGAGCCGGGCGTGGTGGCGCATGCCTGTAATCCCAGCACTCGGGAGGCTGAGACAGGAGGATTGTTGTGAGTTCGAGACCAGCCTGAGCTACAAAGTGAGCTCGAGGCCAGCCTGAACTCACAACAATCCTCAGCATCACAAAAAAGAAAAATAAAGAAGACTGAAGATGCTTTCAACAGTGTAGGTAGTTTTCTTTCATACTGTAAAAAAATTTCCTGGGGGCAGGGGTGTAGCTCAGTGGCCTGGTTCCTCCTGCCTGGCAAGGTCCAGAGTTGGATTCCCAGTTCCAAAAATAAATAAATAAACAAACTTTTGTAAAGAAGTTTTTTTTTTTTTTGGTTACTTCAGGCTGCCTTAAGACAGGTCTGGTATAGCTACTGGAGTGGGGACTTGAACCGTGACCCTATGCGCCTGCCTGCATTTATCCAAACAGTGTTTTAAACAACTGAGCTATCGGGCAAAGCCCCTAAACTTTAAAAAAATGTCTTTAAATAGGCACTTTTGAAATAATGAGAAAAATACATGGTTCACTAAACAGAAAAAAGAGTGCATCTCATAAACCAAGTCCCCCTTAAATATTAGTTGCTGAATACATTAGCATGCCTGAGAAGTGCCTGCAATTTAGAAGAAATTATTTTGAGCCCAAAAGCATCTCTCTAGGGTGGTAGAAGACTTCTGACAAAAGTTCTGAGGGTATCTTTCTCCGTTGCAACTGAGAATGGGTGGGCCTATGGCCTCTTGTCTATCTGTCTGTCCATCCATCAGTCCCTAACCATGGGTTTCCCTTTTTGTGGAACCAGGGATGTAAACTCAGGACCTCATGCTTGCCAGGCGAGTGCTTATTCTACTGAGCTATCTCTCTGGTCCCTGAGCTATCTCCCTGGCCCATGGGTCACCCTTCTGGTAACTCTTGCTACAGATGAAAGAAGATCCTGGAGAACTAGAATAGTTTCATTTCTGGAGCTGGATAAAAGACAGGGAGGAGCACACACAGAGTCTTTGTTTCGTTTTCCATTCCTTTCCATCATTTGTAATTCATTGCCAGGAACTCTCCCACTTACAAGTGAGCAGCACAGGCTAATGGTCCACATGAACCATACTAACTTCCACACACAGGGCTCACGTTCCAGAATCAACTTCCAGGTCAGGTGGCTTACTAAGCACCTATCATACATGCAACGGCAGAGTTCTGACACAGTATTTAAGGATGGCTTTAAAAAGTATCCCATTTCCCAGCTGTGAAATATTCCCAAGTCACCTTGTGAGAAAGAAGGGATGAAAAGAAAGATCTCTAAAAAGATCTTGTTTTTTTTTTGTCTCATGCATGAGAGAGAGAGTGCATAAAGTGGAGGCAGTGTTCATTTTGGAGCAGGCCTTGGGGGAGCCTAAGTAACTATGGTGACTGCTTGGAACCAGTCTTTTAGTTTGGAAGGTTCAAGTCCTAGAACTGTTAGGTTTGCCACAAGTCCCATGAGGGACAGCTGTGAAATTCAAGTGCTCAATGGTCCATTCTCTGGGGAGACAGCAACTTTTTCATTAAAAAATCCTCGTTCCAATTGTGGGGGAGAAGCGTCAGCCCATGCAGCTGTCAGGAACTCTTATACCTAGCAGACTTTCCTTTCTTAAAAGTTATGAGATTCAAGGAAAAACATTTGGGGACTATGGAACGAACAGAACAGGAACAGCAAACTTTATACATGTATATTTTAAGAGCAACAGAATAGGGACAATTTCCTCAAAATAACCAGTCATTAAAATGTCAAGGAAGAGCCTATCTATGATTCAAAATTCCCGTGACTCTCTACTGAAAGCAATGCCTTTTTCAGCATTGGAAAAATAGAAAAAAAAAAAAAAAAACATGTATGCATATTAGGCACATAAATAGGAAGTTTCCTCACCTTTCTTGCAATTTCTTGAGTTTCTCTGGGTCTGTCTTTTTTTTTTCATTTGTGAAACCAGAGACAGACAGACTGTTCATATCATCATTTTGATTTGGAGATTCTGCTACAACAAAGAAAGCAAAAGGTGTGTCTTCCTGAAGGGGCCCAAGCACGTGCCAGCCACCTTGTAAATTCCCTTGGGGCAGAGAAGATAAAGGAGAATCCACAGGGAACCAGTTGACTTGAGGATTTTGTAAGAGATCTGCATATGACGAAGCTCCCTGAATGTGGCTTGGTAGAGTAATGACCTCTGCTTCAGTGACATCAGATTCACGTTCATTGTTTACTGGGAAATCACTGTGGCTTTCAGTAGTGGCAAATGGATTCCTGTTTCTCATAGCAGGCAGAGGTTGGCAAGCGCTGAATCCTGGGTTCACAGTGTGACCCAAAGACGAGTCAGTTGGAACACGGCCACTCGAAGCAACACAGGGCAATGATCCAAGTGCGCTAGACGATGAATCCACTGGTGATCTTGAAGCTGCTGGTCTATCAGAAAGCCGGCAATTAGCAGAACTTCCGGAGCCATGTAGATAGTCCTGGCACTCTCCTTCATAGTCACCGATACCAGGCCTACCATCCATAGAAATGCAACCCCTAGGTATGTTTTTGGCATTGACATCATTGTCTGGGCTGGAATTGGATTTGGTGCCTGAATCAAAGGTCCTTTTCTTATTTGCACCATCTCTACCTTTTTTTTCTGCACTAGACACCCCACCAGGCAGCCTGGGCACTGGGAGCTCCCTTTGCCTGACCGAAGACTGGCTTGTTGCTGGCACCACTGCATCGCTTCTTCTTAAAGAGCCAGGATTGGGCTTGTTTCTTAAAGAATTACCTCTGCAAGGGTCAGCATTTCCTTCAAAATTTTTATCTTTGGCCTGCGAGGCAGATGTTTCGAGAATTCTACTTCGTTTATAATTGGAAGAACTGGAAGGTCGCATAGCAGCCAACCAGATTTCTTCTTCTGTGTAGCTTTTTCTTCCAGTGACATCACTTTCTCCTTTTGTGTTCAGTGAGAGGGTGGAACGCGATGCCTCACCTCGGCACCCACGTGCTGTCCTCTGTGGTCCCCCCACAGTGGCAGGTGTGAGCACGGGCCCCGAGGATGCACTCAGCCCCTGAGGACTCTTTGTTCGTTGGGAGGTCTGAACGAGGGCTGGATTTGGCTTTTTCGGGGGAAGAGCATTTGGATCTCTGTATTTGGCTCTTTCGCCAGGGCTCTCAGTGGTCCCCATCAGCTCTGAGGATGAGATGAAGTTTCTTCTCTTTTGAGTGGTCCTGTTCAGCTTTGTTTTGCCTGCCCACATGGAGTCTTCCTGTTGGACTACCGGGCCTGCATTAAAAAAGAGACAAATTTATCATTCTGTTAAAATACCATGGATCGAAAATCCTATATTAAGAATGAGGGACCCTTAAGAAAAACCCTAGAGAATAAAATATATGTGGTCAAAGCAGTGTACAGCAGGAGTCCAGCATAGCTGGCTTCTTTCGACTGCTTCTGGGTTCTTCTGTCCACATCTGTGGAGCTCAGGCTGGTTCCGGGGAAACAGGGTGACCCTGCAGAAGTTTCAGGAAAACTGGTCTAGCTCCAGACTAGTCAGAGCTGAGGATGGATAAACATTTCACTAAATACTGGTTTTTATTCTGTATTTACTGAAAAGGAAAACCAGCAAAGCTACTAGTCCTTTTGATCCACACTTCTCCAACTTATGTGGATGACTCTCTGGCTTCTCACCCAGCTTTACAGAAAGCTAAGAAAAGCACACTGTATCTTGGCAAATTGTGGCTTGCAAAGAAGACCCTAGAAGCTGGTGCCTAGAACCCCTGATAGGGCTGGAGAGACAGCTCAGTAGAAGAAGCACTTGCCTGGCAAGTGCAAAGTCCTGAGTTCAATCCCCAGTACTGCAAAACAAAAAAAAAAAAAAGGCCAAATAATTTTAGCCGGGCATGGTGGCGCATGCCTATAATCCCAGCACTCGGGAGGCGGAGGCAGGAGGATTGTTGTGAGTTCGAGACCAGCCTGAGCTACAAAGTGAGCTTAAGGCCAGCCTGAACTGCATAGTGAGACCCTGTCTCAAAAAGACAAAAAAAAAAAAAAAAAAAAAAAAATAGAACCCCTGATGATGGTAGCCATGTTTACTATTTCATGGAAATAAAAGTTACACATCTATCAAGTGGTCATTAGCCTCTACTAAGCTCAGAACCTCTGGCTATCGCTGAATTGTTACCTCTCCTACCCGCCCACTATTCCAAAGTATGAGAAGACAGAAGAGAGAAGTAAAGAGCCCAGGGAGTAGGAATTTTCACTGATAGAATCACTTACATAAAACTCGCCTTAAGGGGCTGGGGAGATGGCTCAGTGGAACAAGCGCTTCCCTGGCAAGTGCAAGGGCCTGAGTTCAATCCCCAGTTCTGAAAAAAAAAAAAAAAAAAAAAACCCAAAAAAAAACAACAACAACAAAACTTGCCTTGTACAAAAAAATAAATACCCTCTACTTGTTAAGGATGTACACTGAACAGACCAGAACCATGCCAGGTATATCAGATGCCGAGGGAGGCCTACAGCTCTCTGAAAGAGGTACTGCAATCCTATTGATATAAGGAGAAAAACTGATCTAGGGTGGGTAACTTCCAAATGATACAGGGAAAAATGATCTCCTGACCTGACCTGGATGAGTTTGTGTTCTCTAAAACTGAAGAATGAATTTTAGGAACGAATGGAGCCTATGAGCAGAATATATTTATTGAGAGAAAGAAAGCTCCTGTCCAAGAGAGGGACAGTTAGAGGGCCTGAGCGGGTAGTCCTCAGGAAGCTGTCTTTTCCAGGGTCTTTTATAGTGTAAAACCACGCAGGGCAAAGGTGGACAGAATGGGAACTTGCTTAGGTGGGCATGAGGTGGGACAAAACTATGGTCAACCAATGGGATTATAAGCACCATTGCTCAGGTAATATTGATTAAGTCCAGGACCAAATGGGAAAGCACATAGCAAGTGGCCATGAATGTAAAACAGGGCCTTATCTGGTGGCCTTCAGATAATGATTGTTCTGGCTTTCTCAGGGTTAATGATCAATCCCAGATGCTAATCTTTAGGGAGGTTAGCATTTGTTTGGTCTTTAGGTCTGGCTCACAGCAAGAGCATCTTTCCTTTCCATAGTTGTAAGGTATCTTGTCTTCTGTGTTATCCCCTTTGAGGGCCTGGCCCTGCCTGACTACCTATAATATTTCTATCTAACTTGGCTGCCTGCAACACCACTGTGTTAGAAGGAGGGTACCGAGGCCTCAGGGGTCACAGAAGTTGCATTACAAGATCATATTTCTAGTAACTGATGGGGTGAGTGTTTGAATCCAAGCCTGCTTGATGCTGGGGTTTGTGCTCTTAACCATTACCCTGTGTTATGCCATCCCTTAAGATACTGGCTGGACTTCCAATTTGCTTGTGAAGACCAGAACCCAGGGACTTTAAGGTGTTGTGTGTGGCTGAGGGTTTTGCTCCCTGACGATGCGGCACAGTGCCGAGAATACTGGCCTGAGTCCTTTGTTGTGTTCTGATGGGCTCCCTTGCCCCACCCCTTCTCTGAGGTTAGTGACTCTGATGAGGCTCTGCTGTCCTTGTCACTTTGTTCTTTCTTTTTTCTTTTTCTGTACTTAAGACAAGGTCTACAGGGTCTCACTACACAGATCAGACTCATAGTGATCCTCCTGTTTTCAGCCTCCCAAGTGCTGGGATTATAAGTGTGTGCCACTGCACCCAATCTCAGTTACCATCTCAGTGCCCTGGGGGTGGGGCTGGCACAGCATGCCCTGGATTGAACCCCAGTTACTGCCCTCTGCCTAAGCAGATGCTTTAGCTCACTGAGCTATTAGGCCGGCCCATCACTTTGTTCTTAAAGCAGTTGGGCCTGCCTTTGGAGAGGACAGGATTCTGGGGCCCAGGAAGGCCTGATAACAGCTCTGCGGGGGAAGTGCAAGTGCTGCCAGCCAGCTCAGCAAGGCTGGGCCAATACTGACTTGCTTGCACTGAGGCCGCCGTTCACAGGGAAGCCCTGGGTGGAGCGCTGATGTCCTAATTCTCCAAGCTTCTTTCCTTGTTAGCTGCATGGGACACACTGACACAGAAATCAGTTCAACTTTCCTCCCAGGCTCCTCTGGGGTTTGATAAACCCCAGGAAGCAATGGATCCGAGCCTTAGGGATGTTTTCACTCTGGCTCCCTATGAGCAGCTGACTCCCCCACTCTACTGGGTTGACCCACAATTTAAGTCACTGATGCTTCTCAGGAACCAACTGAATTTGTTTGTCAGAGAAAAAAGTGACACAAATTTAAGAGTCAAAGTGTTGGGTCCGGCTGATGGCTTTTCATTTTGAATTTGAAGAAGGTCTTCAGAAGTCAGCTAACTGCTCAGCCTAGCGCCCCCAGCGGTTCCCTAGCACATTCTCCACTAGAGGAGGTGGAGCTCTCCCTGGCCCCATGCCTCTGACCAGCTTAGCTCAGGCCTCTGTCAAGGGAAGGGGGAGAAACCCAAAGGGCATGGAATCCACTAGGTAGGTGGCTTCTGAAAAAGAGAAACTGGAAATGCAACAGGAACTACAAGCTCATTTCATGGAAACTTCCATCTGTGCTATCCTGGGGTGGTGTGGGCTTCAGCAGTACAGCGACGCTACCATAGCTCCCTGAAGCCCACCAGGGTGTGGGTCTGTGGCCTCCGCCATGGCACTACTGTTGTCTTCCTCTTTAAAAATTCAATCAGAGCTTCTTTGGGGTATGTGTGTGTGCACATGCGCGCGTGCGCACGCGCGCGTGTGTGTGAGAGAGACAGACAGAGAGAGAGGGCCTGTATGTGTGTGTGTTAGTGTGCGTGTGTCGGTGTGTGCTCTCCCTAAAGGTGACAGACCATTCTATATTTATGCTATTTTAACCCCATTTTTTGTGTCTATCAAAGAGGGAGCAGATTTCAGTAGCCCTGGGGCTGGGAATAAACACTGCAATTGCTATGCCAGGGATGTGCTATTCATAGCCCAGCCCTGCAGATGCTGGATGCTTCCCCGAGGCCCTGTCTGCCATCCAGCTGCAGATGGAGGTGGCTGCCAACTCCAGGAGATCCAGGCACACAAAAGGAAACAGGCACAAGTGTCTGCTGCCCTAAAACTGTGCCTTTGGTCTAGATTTCCTCTCCTGCTTGTCCAGTGGCGTCCTGCACTCCAGCAGCTGGGTACTTTCCATTGTTTTCTTCTGGCTGTAAGGGTGGTCTGTGGCCATTGGAGATCTGGAAGCTACAGCGGAGGATGAAATAGTCAAAGTCTAATCCCAGAGGCACAAATGACCATTGTTCACGCTCTGGACTTCTTGGGGTGCAGACTCAAGGACCCTGGGCCATTTTCATCCTGTGTCAGCTCAGCATTTTAACAATGAATTAAATGCCTCGTGGTGGTTTATCACAGGCCCCAAAAGCCCCGTTATGTTTCCCTCATACCCACCTGCTCCTTGAAATCATTTGAATTTATAGTTCGGACTCCCTTAGCCATAGCTAGGATAGTATCTCTTGGTTTGTGAACTTAATTTGTTTTACAATTTGGGGGAAGATGGCCACAGTTGTGTTTGTGGGGGCTACGGCTGCAGTTGTGTTCACCATGAGAGGTGGAGCTGATGAACAGCAGCACTCATGAGCCAAGGTGTTACTACACTTTTCACAAACAAAATTGTGCCATTTCTGTCCATGCCGCTGCGCGTCCTGCCTTCGGCCCAGCCGTTTGCTCATGAGCATGCGCTCACACCATGAACGGTTCTTTATAGCATTATAGCACAGCATAAGGCACACTGCGTGAATGTGCTATGATTTGCCGAGCTGGTCCTCTGCTGCCGGAGATTGTTTTGTGGTTGTATCAGCATGCAGGTCACACTGACAAGTGACCTTCCTTGTCTATTTTTTAATTCTCTTCTTTTCTCAGCACAGATCCATGGAAGTGGAGCAGCCACGTCAAAAGTCATACACTTTTCTAGAGAATTTTGAAACATGTCTCCAAATTCCTGTACAGATAGTTTGCACCAAATTATGCTCCAGGTGGGATGTGAGAATCTCTCTCTCTCTCTCTCTCTCTCTCTCTCTCTCTAGCAGAACCAGGGATTGAACTCAGGCCCTTGTGCTTGCCAGGGAAGTGCTTATTCCATTGAGCCATCTCCCTGGCCTCTCCTTCTCCTTTTTTTAGAAGAATGTCTCTTATAATTGCATCACCAGCAATCAATAGCACCCAACAGCGGTGCTAGGAAGTGTCGGGTGTTATTTTACTATTGCTACTAAATATGATTTGTAAACATTAGCTAATTTGATAAGCTAAATTTAACTCACATATTTGTTCAGTTTATATTTATTGAGTTTTATGAGTTTATATTTATCGCCTACTGAGGCTGAACTTTAAAAGGTGTTTGTTAGCCATCAATATTTCTTTTGTGAAGTAGTCTGTTATATTCCTTTCCTGTTTTTCTATTAAGTAATGTGTGTATTTTAGATTTGATCTGCAAGAACTTTCAGTATATTTTGTTCACATTTTCTCCAAGTTGCCCACTGATACCACTGAACTATTTGGGTCCCACTCCAGGTTATGTAAGCCATGATAGGACGTGAGAAAAGGAACCAAAGGAAGATGATAACCGGGGAAAGATAAGGAGCCTTGCATCATAGAAGGTGGCAACTACTTCTCTGAGGCTTATAGAATTATGGAACCGCCCTTCAGGTGCAAATGGAGGAGGTTATGTGCCCATTGGCCCGGGAACATTTTATGCATAGGGAACTTCACCTTTCAAATAATATCTGAGAGTTCATGGAGAACTACTTGGGAGGTGGCAGGAGAGACACTAACGATAGTTCAGGACCTTCCTTGTGGGACCTACTATGTGCCGGAGCTGATCTATATGTCACTTCATTTAGTTTTTGTAACAATGCAGCAGGATAGATTTCATTATTCTTATTTTAGGCAGGAAACTGTAGCACAGAGTGACTGTGTGACCATCCAGGCCCCTGCTTTCAGGAAGGAGAGGGACTGCAACCTTAGAGCGGAATGCTGCCCCTTTCAGTGGGAGGCAGCCAGCCTCTGGGACCCTGGGGGATGCCCTCTCGATGTAGGTTCACTCATATTCCAGCTGCTCCTGGTTCCGAGACACCTAACTTCTCCCGTTCTTCCATATGTGTCCATTGTATGTATCACGTTGACATATAAAGGATGCTGTGTTATATGCTCATTCATTTTTATTCTATGTGCTTGTTTATTATATCTTACTTTTAGCTTTTAATTCTACCCTTTAATAGAACAAACCTGTATTACTGGTCTACCACATGTATTTAGAGGTTTTTTTTTTTTTTCCAGATTGGCCACTTCACCAATAAATTCAATACAATACAATAAATTCAATTTAGCGTCACCTACAGTTGTTCATTTAGTAACAACAGAGTGCACTGCTTGGTGGTTTCTCTAAGGGCAATGTCATCTGTGACGCGTGTCTCTCCTTGAATCCTTTGGTCCTCATCTCCTTCCCTGTCTTTCTCCACAGGAAAGGAGACAGAATGAGTAAAGCAGATGGTGTGGGCCTTTGGGGTCTTGCTCAGGACAGAGACTTGGGGAGAGGAGGCCTCCATTGAGCCAGTGCTTTGTAATGGAGCATATATTCTTTTTGGTGTCATTTCTTATACATTAAAATCTTGCCACTATGATTGCTCTGAATCAAAGGAGACATCTTGGGAGGTGATGGTAGCCGTACCCTTCTGGAGGGTGAGCAGGCACTTCAGCCAGGTGGGGCCTCCCTGGAGCCACCAGCTGCTCTGCGATTCCCTCATCCTGCATCTCTCAGAGTACAGTCAGGCTTCTACAGCAGTGAAAAAGAAAAATGAAAACCGATGCCCTAGTCCCTTTTCCCACTACCCTCCCTCATGGAGAAAGCAAGCTGAGATGAAGAAGGCTGCTTTTGAGAACCCTTTAAGCACTTCATCTAAAGGCAATCCTCCAGTGCAAGGAAGCACAAACATCCAAAAATCAGGACTAAGTCACAGTGACAGCATAAGACAGTCCTTTTCCCAGAGAATGGGGACATCCACAAGCCTTACCTGGTCCCCAGAGGGCTGCCGCCTTTGCTGGGGCCTGCCACTGCTGTCTGCCTCTGTCCTCAGATGCTCTCAGACTGTGCCTTTCTGGGCTGACCATCAGTCTCCCCAGGCTTGGTCTCCCTTTCCTTGGCAAGATCTTTGGTGCTTCTGCCACAAAAAGGTACAAACTCTTTTCAATAACTAACTTTTTTGCAAGAAAACATCTTCCATATAAAAAATGCCCAGAGTGCTTAGCAACATGGAAAGAGAGTGGGGTAGTTGAGGGAATGGACCCAGAAGGTCAGAGAAGAGCCAGATTTGAAGCCTGACCCACTCCCTATTTTGAGGAAGTTGCTTTAATTCCTTGAGACTCAGTTCCCCACTTGTTACATGGAAATAACAACAGTCAACTCACAAGGCTGTTATTGCTGTCAGAATGGGCACCCGGGACACCAGCAATACCCAGGCTACAAGGTCCCTTCCCTTGTTAAGAAGTTCAGGGTTCCCCATCTGTGGATGTCGGATGAGCCTGTTGGCAACACAGTTGTGTCCAGAAGGCTTTTGAAGGGGCCGGCCAAATAGGTTAGCGGATTAAAGCATGTCTAAGCAGATTCAGGGGCCGGGGTTCAATCCCTGGGCCTGTCATGTGGGCCCCACCCCCCAAGGCATGCTGAGACAGCAATTGAGACAGGGTGTGGCAGCATACCCATAATCCCAGCTCTTGGGAGGCTATAAACAGGCAGATCACTATGAGACCCTGAACACCTTGTAGAACCTTCCCTAAAATACAAAGAAAAAAGAAAAAGAAAAGAAGATGGCTTTTGGGACACACAGTGGTCTTGCCCCTGCAAGAGCTGGGCCAGGTTCAATTCACAATATACTTTGGGCCTCCATATTTATGTTGTCTGGTTGCTTGTTAGCAGCAAACATGGTACTATAGCATGGTTCCAAGAATCTGGGACCCAATGGCCTTTTCCTACTCTCTGCCTGTACCAGCACAGAGGACAGCAGCTGCAGTGCTACAAGGGGCAGGTCCTGGTGAGCTCTGTTACGGTTCACCTTTGGAACTGGGTTGCTAGCTGGTACTAAAAATGTCAAGTTTCTTCTGCTTGTGAATGAAGCCCCCGTGCATGTGAACATGGGGGAAATTTCCATGCAAGTTCTTGGGTTTGTGGGGCAGTTAAATCATGAATATCAGCACTGATTGCCCCCAGGAGAATTTGCCTGGCTCACACCCTTTAGACAGTTTAAGAATTTCATGAACAGATGTTGTGAGTGCACACATGTGAGGCCTACCTGCTTGGCCTGTGGGGACAACCGGATTTGTGTTTTAGTGTAAAGGCTGTAGGTGCGAGAAAAGTTCCATCTAGATTCCAGGAAGAGAGGGAAGCTCTCTCTGGAAGCCTGTTTTAATGCAGTGATGGGGTCTGTTTGCTCCTGACAGGCCCTGGAGAGGTTGGAGGACAGGAAACGATGCTCCCCAGGGAGCACTGGCTGGAGGGTGCTGCCCAGGGCACCTGGTGAGCTTCCAGAACCCTAAGCGACTATGGGTGTGTCTGGAAAAAGAGAAGCAAGCACAGAAGTCCTCTGGAAAATGAGAACATGTTCCTTGGAAGGTGCAGAATGGTGACTGCACATGATTCACTAAAAGGGAAGCCAGGAGGAGGCGGAGAGATATGGGGTCGGGTGCTGTATGCAAGGATGTGCTCGGAAGATGTGGGAGAAGCACTTTTTCAGTGCCCAAAATTGCATTCCTTGAAGGCGGAGCGCGTCCCTCCATCACCTGAGGCTTCCTTCCTCCGTACCTTTTAGAGCTCTGTAGCTGCTTCTCTAGGAAAGCTCCAGGGTTCTTACTGGGGCATAAACTGGAGAAGGTGCAGGTGTAGGGCTCAGGTCAGGCTGTAAGTTGAGACAGGTTTTCACCCCCATTCCGTGCAGAACATTCCCACTCCCTATACACCCAGCGGCAAGCTTCACACTGCCTGCAGCCCCACCCACCCGCCTTCTGCGCTGAGATCCCCCCCTCCCTGAGGCCCTCTGTCTTCCCCAGGCAGCCAGACCAGCCAGCTGGTCTTTCAAGAAATAGTTTTGTGTCCCCCAAGTCTGCTTTGGCTCTGCCTTTTCCAGAGCTCTCATTTAGCATTAAAATCGTGTGATGTTCAACAGGCCCTGAGTAGAATACTAGCTCCTGGAGGACACTGGTCCGGTGGTCCTTGCCATGCCCTGCATGGTTGAGCCGCGTCACCAGTGTGATCTGCAGGGCTTGGGCAGGAGTGCCCAGCTTCAAAACCAGAATACATTTTCTGTTAAGAAAAATATATAAGATTGCCTATGATAAAAGGTCATTTCTGTTGCTGTTGCTCAAAAAGCTGCTTTCTCCAAAGTGTCAGATCTCTTAAAATGATTTGTAGAACTATGACTGTGTCTCCTCTAATCGAGTACTCAGTGAACTAAAGTAATAAAGCTGAACACTAAGAGATTGTTTTACCAGGCCTGGCAGTGCAGGAAAGCCAGGGTCGTCTGACCTTTGGCGATTCGAACCTTAGTGCCTGCATGGTGATACCACGGGAGTTGAACACAGTTTGTTCCAAATTCATGTCCAAACACCGAAAGTTCAAGAATTGAACATATTTTTCCCCACAGGAAATAATGCAAAACCAAATATTTGGTTTGAGGCTCCAAAATTACATTTATAAATTTATTTTGCCAGGACCTTAATACATTTTGCAATGATTTCTTTCTGTAACTCTATTCTGGTTTTCATTTCCTTTTAGCTTTCCTGCTGGTATTACGTTCTTTGGAGCCATAGCTCTAATATTTTACACAAAGTGCAACAAAACCCCCAAATCATGACAAATGTTTTAGCACTGTGCGTTGACTGGGGGGGGGGTGGCGCTGAGGCAGAGGCAGACCCCTGCACATCCTTTGAGGCTAGGCACCCCCCTCGCCTTCCGCCACGGCAGGTTTTCTCGTCGGATTTTCTGGTTCACCGTTGAGCACAGTTGCATACACAGAGCTTATCCCCCCGACAACTTTTCTGTTCCAGCAGTGGACAACTGGAGCTTGAAGTTCAACAGCCGAGGTATCACTTTAAAGTTTCTGTAACTGTAGCAATAATAATATATATAAATGGCCTAACTCCGTGCTCTGAGGCTGATGAATCAGCAGCTTCTACCATGAAGAGTAATAATACTAATACTCCTAATAATGGGAAATCTGAGGTCACCCCCATGAATTTGGCCAGAAATACATTGCTATTCAGGCTTCATGGGTTCAGAATAACTTGTTAGGCAGCCTTTGTGCCTGTTGATTCACCCTCTGGCCTTCTTTGATAAAATCCAAAAGGCAAATAGCAACTCTTTTTATAATAATTTGTTCAACAAACACCTGTGTGCCCTTGGTAGGCAATGATTTAAGAGTTCTCAAAACTGAGTAAGATGTTTTGGGCTGACCTTAAAGACAACGGCCTAATTTAGCTGCGTGGCTGATTTCTTGCTGTGATATCCTTTAGATTCTATAGAAAACAAATTCCTGCAAAACAGTCTTTCTGCTTTACCAGCAATCATAGCGACAAGTGAGACGATCTTGCATGGTACGTAATTTGCATGCATGAATTTAAGAGTCTCAAATGATCACTGCCTATACCAAGTTACTAATCACATTACCCACATGAGTCCATGTAGACTAAAATTTAGACCTTTGGGGCCCTTTCTGAGGTAGAACGTCATGACCACATGGTGCCTACATTAATCTGCAAGAAACCCAGCTCATGTTTGCAGTAGGAGTTGAAATATATGTTCCTCTTCAGGTAGGATAACAAGCTTTTGCCTTATAGAAAAGGGAAGGATATGCATTCTGTCCATTTCCCAGTAATGTTTGTCAATGAATGTGGGGGCTGTGGAGTTTGGGGCTCTGGATGACATAGGGTCCATACTCTCTTCCACTCTCTGAGCAGAATGATACCTCAGATACCAGAGACTAAACAGTTGCATCAGTAAACGACCTCTGCCTCAGTTCTCCTGGTAATTCTGGGAAATCCTGCAATTGCAGAACTATTGTTCATGCAATAGTTCTGAATCTGACCAGGAAAGGAACAAAATGTATGAGGCTCATATTTATATGAGATGCTGATGACTGAGAACCAAGTATGTTCGACTGTCCACCTTTCTTCTACACAGCTGATTGTCCTCACCCCCTTGCCATACACAGCACCGCTCTCGAGAGACACAAATTGAAAGAGAGGAAAATGTAATTCCTGAGACTTTATACTCCCCCACACTAACTTGATCAGGATTGCTGGTGCCAAGGAGGAGCCAGGATTCCTTCTAAGAGATGCTGCTGTGGGAAACTTGTTGCTCCCTCTGGATTTTGGGAAGAATAACAGCCAATGTTGTTTTGGAGTAATAGGCAGCTTTCTGTGTAGTCACAAATAATAGGTCATGTCTACTTGCCTATTTGAGTATGCTGAAAATATGTGCTGTCTCACATACCCAGAGGAGATCTCAATTAAAGCCTAATTATGTACCATTAATATGTTTTATTTTGGAACTCAGGAGGTGGGATTTTTGATTTTAGGAAATGCAAAGCCTAATAAGCAGTCAGGAAAGGGAATGTAAACACTGGCTGAGCCTTTCATTTGTCCCTCCTCGGGGTGGTTCTGGATGGGTTTCAGCCCCCTGGTGCACTTTCAGATCGATCTGCCCAGTGCCACCTTTTCAGGGTGGCCTTGGCATGTGCTTATTCACATAGTCACGGGTGTACTCAGACACAGAAGAGCCTGTTGAGTTTCTGGAGGTGACTTCCATCGAGCGCCGGACACAGGGGTTAAGAAATCAAATGAGCCTCTGGAGGTGATGGGCTTTTATTAGACATTCACTCCAGTGGCACGGGAAGAGGCTGAGCCCGAGGGGGAGTAGCAGCACTGCCCCATTCTCCTGCTCCCCGTGCCTCACCTCCTGGATGGTTCCAGGCATTGCCTTGCGCCCGCTCCCGTCCACCTGGCTTCTGGAATCCTGCCAGCCCCCTCTCCCTGACTCCTCTGCGCTGTGCCTTGACCTACCACACAAGGTAGATTTTACTGGGTCTTCTGGGGCCAGACAGGCACAGCACAGGGGTCTCTGCTGGAGTTGGGCAGGAGACAGGGAAATAACAGAGAGCTGCTGGGGTCCCGGGCATTGGATCTGGGGAGGCTGAGGCTGGGCTTGCCATGGTTGGAAAGACAACTCGTGGGAGGTTTGGGGAAGAGCCTTGGGCCATTGGGGAGGCCGGTGGTACTAGCGGCAGCAGGAGGCAGCAGTAATTGGTGTTAGGCTGCAGGACAGGGGAGAAAGCAAAGACGGAGCAGTAAGGGGAATATTCAACACAGAACAGGGGGTGCTCTCTGGTGTCACCTGCACAAAAGAAAAAGAGCAATCAGGAAGCAGCACTCGAGGTGGGAAAGGACATTTAAAAGCCTGTGCATGAATCAAAACTCAAAACTTCTCTGGGGCCTGCGAGTGGGGCCTCCAGGTGTCACAGATGCAGGGAGCTAGCTTCTGCCCGGAAGGCACTTGCTTAGATAAGTCTGAGTCACTGAGCAGGCCACCTATCAGGCGTCACCTTCATACCCCTCTCTGGCGGCTGATCTGCCGCAGCCCCAACAGATGCAGGGCAATTCTACCCCGGCAAGTTCCCAAGAAGGCCCCAAGGCGGCCGTGCAGCAGCCTCTCTGGCTCCCACGGGCGGGATAACGAGCCATTCTGGCAGCAACAGATGGCGGCCTGGGCCTGCGGGGCCTTGCCCCGCCCGGCTCTGCCCGCAGTCCTCCAGCTGACCCTACTGGGAGGCTGTCGTTGTGTCCTAACCTGGCCTGTCTGTTGCAGCTGCGAAGCTTGGGAAAGGAAGAAAAGCAGCAGAGAGACCCCGATGCGATCATGGGAAGAGGGAGGAAACAAGGGGTAAGGCAGGTGGACAGGCAAGGTGTCCAAGTGAAATGAATGATTGGTTTTCTAATTTTCACACTCTACCTGCCAACCTCACTAGCGGTGAAGCACAGGTGCCGGATGGAGGCATGACTCAGAGCACCTCCTCGCGCCTGCCTCTAACCGGCTCGGTCACCTTGAATCATGGCTTACCTCCTCAGAACCTGTTTCCTCCTCTCTAAAATGAGAACAGGCTCTCACTCCCCTTGCTCCTCCTCCACGCTAGCAGCAGGAGCGTCATATCCAGGGTCTTCTCAGAAACACGAACCAGCCCAGCTAAAACTACTGAGCCGGTGTCGGTATTTCATCAACACGCTTCCCATGGATATAAAAGTTTGCAAAGCAAGGCTCTGAGACTGTGGGGTCAAGATCACCTGCAGTGCTGGTTCAACACTGTTTGGCAGGCCCAGTTATTGGAGGTTTGGAGCTGCAGTGGATGGGATCAGCATTTCTTAAAGATGCAGGTGCTGGGGCAGCCAAATAGCTCAGAGGATTAAAGCACCTGCAAGCAGGCACAGGGGCCAGGGCTTCGGTCCCTGGGCCTGCTGTGCCAGCCCCTCCCCCAGGGTGTGCTGAGATAGATTGAGAGTGGGAGTGGTGGTGCAGTCCTGTAATCCCAGCTCTTGGGAGGCTGTAAACAGGTGGGCCACTACAAGTCCGACCCAGTAGTGAGACCGTGCACACCCTGCAGACCTTTCCCTAAATACGGGGGTGTAGGGGGGGAGAGCCAGGTGTTAAAGGCTTGGTTTCCACAAGGGTGTAGTTCAGAGGTGCATCCTTGAAGGGGACTGTGGGGCTCTGGTCCCTTCTTCTGTTTTGGTTTTTCTTCCTAGCAGGCCTGTCCTGACGTGCTGCCTGGCACAGTCTCAGAAGCAACGGGTCCACCTTCCTTGGGCTGCACTCTCCAAAGCTACAGGCCAGAGGAAGTTGTTTCTCTCCATACATTAATTTACTCAGGTTTTATCAAGCAGCATGTAGCTAACACAGAAACTCTGGGTCAGCGATGGGAAGCAGCCATTTATATTCAGTGCAAGACCTTCCGAATGGTTCTTAGCATCAGAGAAGTTTGGGAGATGTGTAGCTAAGGGAGTTGATTCTACAGGGGGCTTGCAGGCTAGCTCTGTTGTTTAAAGCACCTGCTTGGGCAAACTCAGTCAGGCACAGGGGACCATGGTTCAGTCCCCACATGCTGCACCAGGCCTGCCCTTAAGGCAGCCTGAGCCAGCCAAAAAACTAAAACTAAAATAAAATAAAACGAATGGCTAAAATCACTGTAAGCATCTGGCTGAAGCCCATTACCTGCAGTGGGGGGATCTCAGTCCTAGGGGTGACTCAGATCACCCTTTCCTTCCTAGGTGTTTCCTGAATAGTTCCTGCTTCTTGGATCATTCTTCTCTATCTGTAGAGGGAGTGCTCCAGTGGTCAGCTGACCTGGGTGCCCATGGGCGGCCTGGCATTTCCACCTGGCTGAAGGCCTGCACCTCGAAGGCAGCACAACAGAATGGGACCACACTTCTCTTCTTGCTTTCTGAGGCTTTATATGGCATCTTCTAAGGGCTTAGTTCTCTGGGTGAGAACCCTGAGTTCTCTGGTCCCCTCTTCTGCCTGATCCCAAGTCGCCAAGTTCTGCAAGTCCTCATCCTTACCCTCTGTTTCTGCTCCCGGCCACAGCTGCACCGGGCTGCCACCTGTGGTCAAGCAGCCCTGCTCCCCACCACCCACATCACCATACCAGCCTACCGTATCACATTCCTGCACAGACCCCACTGATGGCTGCTGCTCTGTCCTTGGCAGGAGGACATTCAAGGCTCTTGGGTCCTTTGTTTACCCATGAAGCCCCAGGGTTTTGTTTTTTTTTAAATTGGATACAGGGTCTCACTATGCAGCTCAGACTCTAGTCATCCTGCCCTTTCAGCCTCTCCAGCACTGGGATTACAGGTGTGTGCCAGCATACCTGGTTTTGGGGTTGACACAGCAGACCCAGGGTTCCAAGGCTAGCACAGCATGTGGTACTGGGGAATCAAACCTGGGTCCTTGCACTTGCCAGGCAGGTGCTTAGACCACTGAGCTATCTCCCCAACCCTGAAGCCTCAGTTTTATCCTCCTTTCTTCTTAATTTGAAGGTCATCCAAAACCAAAGCTTTTCAAACTCATGTGCATACAAATACCCCTAGAGTCTCATTCAGTACAGTGCACCAGTCAGTAAGGCTGGGTGGGGGCCTCAGGTTCTGAGCATCCAACACGCTTTCTGGTGATGCTTCTGTTACTGGTCAGGGATGCTTAGAGGTGAAAGATCCTGGGCAATATCTCAGTCCTTAATGTCTGCTTTGCTGTCTCCTCCCAGGCCTTCACATGCTCAGCACTTCTTTCTGGGTGCAGAAAGAGGTTCTTGCTCCCTTTGCCTGGTTAAGCCCCCTCTTCCTCAGGATTTTCATCTCTCCCACGTTCTCCATAGCCTAATGGGACTCCCCATGTTCAGTGTGTGCCCCACCTTACTGGTCCTCACAGCAAGGAGCCCCTGAAGGACAGGTCTCCAGTGTTCTAGTTCTGCTTCCAAGGCCCCTTCGAGATGCTTCAGGAAGCAAAGACAAGGCCAAAGGAATTCATGATGGGTGAGAAAACAATCCTCCCTGGAACCGCACACCTTTGGGCCAGGGAGCAGTTGAATGTATTTGGTAATTGCCCTACAGGCGCAGTAGACGGCTGACTGCGCTGATCAATTTGAAGCCTTTAGGACTAAGACATACTGAGTCTAACATAACAAACTAAAGTTTCCTTGGCCAAGGAGTTTCCTCCTAGAGACACTGGCCTGGGTGCAGCAGGCAGTGTTGGGAGCAGGGTTCCCAAGCAGAGGACTGGAGACTGGGCTCTGCCTAAGGCCCAGTCGATAAGCACAATCATAGCCCTCTTTACTTCTAGTGAACAGGCAGGGCTGTAATTGTTTCACTAGTGAAAAGCGGGTTTAGAGAGGTCACCAGCTCCCACTTATGGGGCTACAGAGGGTAGAACAGGGCCTCTAAGCCAGGGCTTCACATTCTGTGTCTGGGACTCCATGAGCATACCAGGTCTCAGGGGCATTAACAAAATAGACTGAGAAGTGTCATTCTGTCTCTTTTAATGGCAGCATCAGTTCCCATTGTCTTTATTTGTTCTAACTTGGGCAGAGAGGTTGGCAAGTTGGTGGACACCAACTGCATTTGTGGAGAAGCCCATTAATCTTGGCCTTTCAGAGAAAATCTCCGGTAGAATTTATTTACAAGGCAAATTATGAAGACTTTAGACTCACTCTCCATTTCTCTTCCAGGCTGCTCTTTAAATAAATGTTTCTCAGTCCAAAGGGGACTGCAGTCACCTTAGATTTTGATCTTTTAAATCCCGAACTCACTGCTCTTGCATCATTTTACAAGGACATGTCTTCAAGATAAGCCACAATAAGACAGAACAGGCCTTGTTCCTCCCATAAATCTGCATCTCCTAATAACTAACGCTGAACTCAGTAATAAGTGAGGGCAATCTCAGAACTTTTGGCTTTGTTCTAAAGGGTGAGATGTTGGATGCAGGCTCTCAGAACTCCATCCAGATCCACCTTCCTGGAATAGAATTAGGGGCGGGCTCTGCCTGGCACCAGGTGACAGGAGAGGGTAAGCGAGGGCATAGCAGCTTCTGGAAGTTTGGCAGAGGTGTGCAGGACTTCTGGCACCAGAACCTGCGGCACAGTGGCCTTTGGGTGGCCCCAGTGTCCTGAAGAGGAGAGGTGGCACCTCTCCGACGCAGGCTGGGGCTGGGACAGGTGCGAGGCTCCGGAGCCCCTGACTGTCCCTGTGCTCTGCCCTGCCTGAGCCGCCTGACCTGACTGCTCTGTGTCTCAGTAGTACAGACAGGACGCTGAAAGGCTGCAAAAGGTAGCTCATGCTGTGGCCCTTCCTCAGCCCACGCCAGTGTTCTCCTGGGTCCTGAAGGCGAATTTCTGCATGGGTTGCACATCAGGCCGGCTGGGTCCTGATACTGCCTGAATTCCCTCATCCTTTTGGAGATAAAGCATCTCTTTGGTTTGGGGGATGCTTTCTGATTATACGCTTTATTTTTCCATCTGATGTTTCTCTCTGGAGCATAGTGGAAGTGTCTATCTGCACTTATGCTAAAGATTTTAAAAATATATCTTTGATTTTTGTGAAGGAAAGATAATTGGGGGTGGGGCAACCTTAAGATAAGGAAAATAGTATTTTCTATTCTATTCTCTTACCAAATGGCTTCCATGTGCTAGATATCATAATGCTGCCCTCTACCAAGTGATTACAGCTTTCTTTTTTTAGGACAAGATCTCAGGAGGGTCTCACTACTGTTGGGACTATTGGCAGTGGATAGTACCTGCTTTTACCTCCCATTTTACAGACAACAAAACTGATGCACAGAGAAATTACTTGCCAAAAGGCATGTGGCAGATAAGAAATGGGGTCCATGGGCCAGGGAGATAGCTCAATAGAATAAGCACTTGCCTGTCCTGAGTTCAATCCCCGGTACCACAAAAAAAAAAAAAAAAAAAAAAAAAGAAAGAAGGAAAGAAAGAAAGAGAAAAGAAATGGGGTCCATGTTCTAACCCAAGCATTCTGATTCCCCAGCACTTGCCACTAGACCACACAGCCCACCACACATGGGCATAGTAGAGGGTCTCAGGAACTGACACACTGAAGCAGTTCTGTGGAACAAAAGAGCTTGATTCTGAGTGTGTGACCTCCTTTGGGTGGGATGGACAGCAGTGAGAACCTGGCACTTGCTCAGGTATTTGTTATTTATTTATTTATTTATTGTGGTGGAACTGGGGATTGAACTCAGGCCCTTGCACTTGCCAGGGAAGCACTTATTCCATTGAGCCATCTCCCTGGCCCTTGCTCATGCATTTGTAGAGGGCACTGGTTTGCCCTGTGTTGTTAATATCTGTTTCAGGGGTTCTAGTTGGCAGCTCACGTTCAAACAAAAACTCTTTATGATATCAACTATCATCACATAGAATCACAGTAAATCAAGCCCTATTCTCCAGATCTCTTTCTTTCTCTCATCTACCTATCATTGTCTATCATCTGTCTGTCTGTCTATCTATCTATCATCTATATGTCTATCTTTATTCAGTAACAGCCTTGTGCAGCAGGGTACAGTGGTTCATAACTCTAATCCTAGCCACTTGGGAGTTAGGAGAGGCAGGCAGCAATAAATTGAGGAAGGAGAATAGTAAGTAGCAAATATTGGGCCAGCCTGGGCAACTTTGTAAGATTGTGTCTCAAAACAAGAACTCTTTTTTAAAAAAATGTATTTGGTACAGGTTCTCACTACATAGATCAGACTCGAAGTGATCCCCCTGTGTTCAGCCTCCCAAGCACTGGCATGCACCACCATACCCAGTCTCAGTCGCCATCTCAGGGATGGCAGGGCCAGCACAGCATGCCAGGGGTTGAGTCCCGCACTCTGCCTAAGCATGCACTTTAGTTCTCTGAACGACCAGGCCAACCCCAAAACAAGAATTTTCAAAGAGTGCTATCCTAGGGAATGAGGCTGCCCAAGTGAAATGAAAGGACTGTGACGCTCCTGAGCTGGGGCCAGTCTTGATCAACCTACATTGCTGCAATCTCAGTTCAGCCCCTGTGTACCAACATCAGCCTCCAGAGTTGCAGAGGGGAGGACAGCCAGCCTGGACCTCTCACAGCCATGTAAGTCTTGGGCATGGGCTAGAGCCATAACATAGTGCCAAAGCTTGGAGGTTACAAATGCTTCTGCTACAAGTAACCTCTCTTACTTGATGAGAAAGCTATCTATCTTCCCACCACTGTGGCCCTCCTGCTTAAATCTTGGTGTTTTTCAGTCTGGTAGTTCTTCAAGTTTGATATTTTATAGGATGAAAAGTGAATGTTGTATAAGTTCCATATGGAATTTGCTCAGTTTGAAAAATACATCTATATTCATCAGACAAACTAAATTATTGACTGAGCTCAACAGTTCGTTTTAATGATTTCTCTCTGCAGATGACCAAAGAAATAGCTACCAGATTTTAACAAAGAGGCTAAAAGGTACATTGAGCCAAGAGTAAGTTACACTGAAATCTTTCCAATTAAAAACATTCTCAGTTCAATAAATTACAAATTGTATTTTGAGATAATTTGCAGAATGACCTCATTTGCCCTATTTCAGCCTTGAAGCAGTTGAATTAAGAAGCCTGATTCTTACAGAAAATCTTTAAGGAAAAAATTACTAGGATGCTTTCCTCTGATGAAAGGAGGAGGAAGAGTTGTACTTGGCCTGCAAGGACATCATTTTAGACATCAGTTCTGGGTTTGGGAGCTGAGGAGGTGGCCCAGGGATGGGACACTTGGCCAGCATGTGTGAGGCCCTGGGTTCCTTTCCACCATCAAAGGGGGAAAATGTCATTTTGGTTTTGACTTCATTGAAGCAATACAATATGGGAGTTTACTCTGAGTGAGAGCTGCCATTTTCTAAGAATGTATTAAGACAACCAGATGGGCAGTTGCAGGACAGGAGCTATTTCAGATTAGGAAGTATCTGTGATTGAGATTTTAATGAATTCCGTGCTACTTACAAATTCCTCAGTAGTCAGTTTGGATTCTTTCCTGAAAGGCAGACCTCTCTGCCTAGGTACCCCAGCTTATACTTGGCTCCCTAAGGATCTGAGTTTTTCCTACAGACGTTGGTTTTGATGACGATGAGCCTGAGGAACTCTAAACTCTGTTAGTTTTAGCTTCTTTCTAGATCCTGTTAAGACACTCCTACCCCCAGCAGTGAAACATTTACCAAATTGCACAAAGAAGGGATTGATCAAGTTCCTTTCCTTTCTCCACAGAGGACAAACCCCTGACTAGAGAACTTTGTTACTCTCCCTCTGGCTATAAATTATGCCATTCAGATGTGCCTGAAATCTCCTCCTGCCTGAGTCATAAAGCGTCATACCTGGGGCCACATGCCTTTATTCCGGAAGAAGGGTGAGAAACAAAAAAGGTAGCACTCAAAGCAGATAACTGGGCAAGGGTGACAGTAGTCAGGCAGCTACTTTGCATAATTCATGCCTCTTTGACTCTGAAGTTAATTTTACCTTTTGCATAGGACCATTGGCCTTCTAAAATTTGAATTAGCCATTTGGAAAATACTAGGTTTAACTAATCCCACCGATTTGAATTAGATGTCATGAATTTCAATAAAGCAGCCACTCACCTGGAGAGGGTTTGCTGGGGCCTGCTTGTTCTGCTTTCCTGGCAGTCATAGTGCTTTTGTGTTTCAGCTTGATGGGTGTCTGGTCGATAGCTGGAAGTTTGGAATCACACTTAGCCCCAGATTTCCTTGATGGCTTTGGTTCACTTAGAGACTCTTCCTCACCAGAACTCTGCTGTAAATAAAAGAGGTCTTGAGTGTCAGTGGCTTTTGCCAGGAAGAGGAAAAAGAAACCAGGCAGATGCAGCAACCCCCACCCCCAGCAATGATATTGGAGCATTTCGATATATTCAGCAAGCCCTTCACCACTGAGACTGTAATAAAGTAGGAGGAACTACTTCAAAAATTGTAGCAAGGGCAATGAGTCTATTTTTAGAATAGTATGAAAGAAGCACAAGCCTGTTTTGCAGTACATTATGAAAAGAATGTATTTTTGACCTTAAGTAATTGGGGATCAATAAATAGCACAGGATAAAAGCTATGTAGGAAAGGAGGGAAAGACTGGTGCTTCTAAATGTCTGCTTTTTAAAAAATTTAAATTACTTTGGGAGATGCAAAGAGAAAAGTGTTCCCTCTGTTCATCATGTACTTGACAATGAGAAGAAAATTTAGATAATGTGATAGAGACAGATCAGATCAGACCTCAGTCTCAATGCCTTTGAATATTGGTGCAGTGCAAGGCAGATGAAGTGCTTAAGGTCTCTCCTTGGCAGTGTTTTGTGAAGAAGCCGGCACACATCTATGCATGGACAGCCTTGAGTCCCACAGTGCTGAGTATCTCAGCAAGTTTATACTTTGCCACACTCATAGCCCCCAAAGAAAGGATGCACGGTTATATAAAGTAAAGTCATATTAATATGAGCTGTGAATGGGTCAAGTCAACAGCTTCTGTGGATAACCTGCTTCCATTGTGGACTGCTGATCTGTGTTGGATTGTTTTATTACAAAAAAACATATATATGTGTATATATAAAATTAACTATCCATGTTTTGAAAATCTGTAATAAAAGGATACACAGTATAGATGACTATCAGAAAACTGCGATTTAAGGGCAGCCTTCTGGCTTTGGGTCCTTTACATGTTAGCGTGGCTTGCGAGACTGGATATTCAGCAACCAATAAAATCCCAAGGCTTTGGTGTGTGCTGGGGGATTTAACATTGCCTGTTAGTCTAGTGTTAGAAATTTCTTATGAAGTGTGGTCTTTTGCAGACATAGAACGCTAAATTAATGTCCCCAGCACCTCCCCAACGGTTGCAATTATATTGATCTTGTTCATTGTTTTCCCTGACAGTTGTGGCATTTTCATTTCACAAATTCCTGACTCAGGAAAATACCAGGAATAACTTTGAATTATTGGGTGCAACATAAAACAAACTAAATTCCAGAAGAGGTTATCTCTGTCTTCTGTACAAAAGTCTATAAATCTACACCAAATACATTATCCTCCAAGATGATAAATCCTGTTTGTAAATTTAGTGGTTGGCTATAGGCCCCAAACAAATTATTATTACACCACGCATTTTTAGAAAACAGGCTACTTCCGGTAAAAAACAGGAAAAGGACAGACTAGAATGTGTTGATTGTTCTTTCGCTCTTGATCCTTTGACTTAATAGAAATCCTTAAAGAGCATTCTGAAATGTCAAAGATGAATCATTAGGTCATTTCTGGGCATGAGTTCTCCAGGCTCAGAAAAAAGAATGTGGGCAGATTTTAATTCTGTTTTAAGATTGTCATCATAGACAGTTGATGGAAGTCACAGTTCTGGATTTGGGTTCCGTGGAGCAGGACTTTCTTCCCCAAACTGTTGCACTCACAGTGCTTGAGCGGCCCCAAGGGCCATGCACATCCGCCTTTTATTTCCAGCCCTTGGAAAGGTAGCACAGACCTCCAGGCTAAGACTTCCAACACCTGCGCTACAGCATCAGCAACAGGTGTCCGCTAATACCTGCAGTAGACCCCGCTCCATCACCCCTGGCCCTTGGTGGAATTCCGTGCCTGCCCCCAGGCACTGCAGAGAGGGAGGGGCTGGTGAAGAGATTCTTTACTGGTGGGTGTTAAGCCCTGTTTATGCTTTCTCTACCCCTTCATTATACCTCCAGCCTTTAGCAGTCTGAAGGGGTGAAGGAGGCTGGGCAATTAAGCATGGCCCATTTATGCATGGGATGGTGCACCTGCACCCCAGCCAGTCCTTTCCTGGTTCCCAGTTCTGTTGCCCTTGCTTCCAGGTGGTAATCATGCTTGAGGGTCCAGAAATTGTTCCCAGAAGTTGTTGACTTGGTCTGTGGGAGACAGAAGCTACAACAGCAGGGCTTGTCACACTTGCACGTGTGCTGAGGGCTCTCTTCCTGCTTGCCCAGCTGAGCAACCCTGGACAAGTTGCCAGTCTTTTCCACCTTTGTTCAGTTCCTCCCGTGCTCTCATCTATCCCCCATGTGAAAAACCGCTGTCCCACCTGGATAGGGTGGTCCTTGGCAGGAGAAGTGCAGTACCTCTCTCTGGCGCTAAAATATGGCAGTTAGGGGCCGGCCAAATAGCTCAGCAGATTAAAGCATCTGTTTAAGCAGATGCAGGATCTGGGAGTTTGATCCCCAGGCCTGCCATGCTGGCCCCACCCCTTGGGGCCAGCTCAGCCGTTGAAACTGGGCATGGTGGTTCAAGCCTATAATCCCAGCTCTTGGGAGGCTGTAAACAGGAGGATCACTACGAGTCCAGTCTACATAGTGAGATCCTGTACACCCTGTAGACCCTGTCCTACAATACAAAAAAAAAAAAAAATAAAGTATGGCAGAACTCTGAGGTCCAGCTCTCTGAGTGGATTCTGGATTCTGCACATAGTAAATACGTAACACTGGGTTAGTTTGGCTCTTCACATCTTAGATTTTCTCCTCTATGAACAAGAGTACCTAACTTCTGATAGTTTAATAAGAAATAAATAAGATATGCTTATAACACTTATAACAGATATATCTGCTATATATATAGAAATATATGTTATACATATCCACATATGTATCACAGAAAGTGCCATTTAAATGTTGGTTTCTGTAATTATTCACACTTAGCTACTTTGAAAATTAACTAGCTAACCACTGAACAGTAACTACCCACTTCTGAAACAAAAGGTAAAAGCCCTAATGAAAAATCCTATTGGATTTCACCTGTTTCAAAGGATCCAGATCTGTAGATGTGGATCAGTCCCTACATGCCACATTGTTTTTGTCCACAGACCACATGACTCATGACAGTCACAAACAGTTTAAATTCACCCAGGTTTAAGAAAACATGGTGTGGGGGCCGGGGAAATAGCTCAGTAGAATAAGTGCTTAGCACAAGGGCCTGAGTTCAATCAAAAAAAAAAAAAAGAAAGAAAAAAAAAAAAAAAAAAAAAAAAAGAAAACATGGGGCACTTTTTTCAGACAGTAAATCTCTTATGATAAACATTTAATAATATTTAGAGATTATCAAACAATAATTTTTTGATTTAAAACCATGTCTTTTTTTCTTAATTTTGAAAATTACAGTTTTCACTTCTTGAAATGTTACATGGAGGTGGCGGCAGCAGCATATTGCTATTGCTTGGGGGAAGAAAATCAGCTCCATCTTTTAAAATTAGAGCCTAAGACATTAAAACACAGACGCACAGGAAACGAAAAACCACACCAAAAAACTCAACCTACATAATACAAGAGAGAAATTTAATATTGTAATCTCATGAAAACACTAATAAAGCCACGTTAATTAAAATAAGTGACAATGGCTAGTCAAAATATAGGATGAATATTTAAATTTTAAAAATTGATTATAGTAAGAGACGCTTTGTCATTAATCACCCTTAAAATAATCCCTCTAATTTTGAACACGTGTACCCCGTTCTTCTCATCAGTTTCTGGAACATTTCCAAAAACTCTCTCCCAAGAGGGTCTGTCTAATGTATGATAAAAAAAAATGTGGTGAACTCAGCCGTTGGACAGCTCTGACTGAAGGGCGGAGCCATAGAAGCATCGTGGGGCTCCTCGTTCCTGGGTCTGGCACTGTGCTATTTCCGGTTCTTTTCCAAAGTCTGCACGACCAGAAAAGGTGGTCTAAGAATCTAAACACTTTGAATAGATTCAAGACATTCAGGTGGCTGGAGTGTAACTGAAGACACTCACAGAAGAGGACTTCAGAAGTGCTTCAAAAAGTGGCAGGAATGATGGACCAAGTGCATTCAGAGGGAGGTATTTTAAAGGTGATCAATGGCCATGTCTTTTGTTATGACATTAAAAGGTTGAATTTTCACCGTACTTTTTGATCATGTCTGACAAAATGAATCCTTTTTATCTGGACTAGTATTTTGGGATTTAAGGTTTTCTGAAGATCCCCAAATTGTCCTCTGGCAGCCTGCAGAATAGAGATCCTGCCCTGCTCCAGAGCGTGGCTCTCCCAGTGAAAGGGCTTGATTAATTAAGGGACGGAACGCAGCGCTGCGTGGTGAATTTAGCAACATTCTGACAGGATAAGTTATGTTTCCTGCAGGATGGGAGACAAGGTGAGGGATAGGGATGCATTTCCGTGGGAGGATGAGAAGGACTACATTTTAAAAAACCCAGGCCATAGTAATCCTGTGTCTGAAGTGGTATGTTGACAGTGAGCAAAAACGCCCAGAAGACCAGCTGACTCAGGAGGTGGGGAAGAGCGGAGGCTACTTTCCAACACCAGTCCACTGGCACCTTGCCAAGACCCAGAGATTAGCTCCTAGCTGGTGCACCACCTCCGCCCCTCCGCGGGGTGGGCGGCGCGCTCGCATTGATGTGTGCGCAGCCCACTTTTGCTCTGTGTACTGACACAGTGATGGAAGGCTGCGCTGCGTGGATCTTATGACAGAGCATGGATCGGGGCACGACTTTCTGTGAATAAGAGGCGAATGTCAGGCCGATCCCGGAGAGAGACTGCGTGTTGATCGCATTTGAGACACTTTTGGTTTTACGGGACCCTGGAAGACTGTGGCCAAGATAGTGAACCTCAACAGTCAGAGACAACACGGGGAGGCCGACCAGGGGCCTGCGAGTGCAAATGAGACTCTTTAGGGTACAGCCCCCCAAGTCCCTGATCAAACCGTGCCTCAAATACAAATGCTGCCTGGGGAAATTGAGGGCAGTTTGTATAAATAGCATTCTGGATAGAACAGATATCTTTACGTAGCAAAGAAATATAAAATATATTCTACACCAACTTCTGTTGGTGCACAGAACCGACTTGTCCAGAAAAATACCTAAGAGCAGGAAAGTCCTTCCCATGTAGGAGGAGATGGTGAGGCTACTAGAATTGTAAAGGTGAACTGGGAATAATGGCCTCAGTGACTTCCAGGCTGGTGGGGGGGAGGAACAGCAGTAGGAGATGCTTGCGCTTCATTTAGCCACCAAATTGATTTTTCTGGAGTCCACTGGGCTGCTATGAGCATGACTATTATAGCCCCTGCCTCTGCCATGGGGCTCTGTAGAGAGCTGTTTTGTCTGTAGCCTCCTCTGATTCTCTTATTAGCCAGTTGGAATGGGCCCACCCAAGGCCCTGATCTGACAGTGGCAGAGGCCTTGGTGATTAAAACCTCAGTACTGCTTCATTGCCATTGGGCTTGCTTTCCCTGTGGGAGTCTAGAATGTGCTTTGTGATCCATCACTGCACTATGGCGTTGCCACTGGGTGAACCTCAGAGCATCAAGCCACTGAAATGGGAAGTGTGACATGTTTTCTGACATGGTCCTTTGTGAGGTGCAGAAGTCACCATCCATGTGACATGGGCGATCCTGACATGTTTTCTTGTTTTGGGTTTTTCAGTTCTGGGGACACCTATGTTCTGTGCTCTCTGGGTGAATGGGACAGTTCTGTTTGGCTGCAGTGGGTAGGGAAGAATGATGTGGCCAGAAAATTGTTGCATTTTTTAAAAATTTGGACACTAAGATTTAGTTAGGGTGTAGTAGTGCATCAAGATTACCCTGGAGCTGGGTATTTGTTAGGTACGGTATCAGTACAGTGCACTTCTCCTGATTCTTTTATTGGAATTCATATGCCCCCTAGCTAAGGGGACTTGACTGTCGGTGGCAGCTGTCCTCCCAAATGCCTCTCACTCAGTAAAGGCGGTCATGACACGCAGAAGGCAGGTGCGAAGCACCATACGCACCACGTCTTCAGCTCCGTGAGAGGCACTGAGGAGGAATATCAGAACAGAAGCCTGTAACATTTAATCAAGTGAGAAACTAGGTCACATCAATTCTAGAAACTGCTGAAACTGCAGAGAAAAGGTGAGAAGTGAGGAGGGAGAGGGCACTGGGATGTGCCAGGCTTGAATGACTCCTGCTGGGCATGGAAGGAGCCAGGCCCACTTGGCTTGACAGTGGGCACAGGCTGTGTGGAGCTCTGAGATTCAGCACAAATGTGAGAGCCCATGGACAGGACATGGGGCCCCTCTGAAGGACTCTGAGCAGGAAAGGGCTTAAAATGGTCCCTAAGATTGACCTTGAATGCTTCACTCAAGGAAAACAAAGATACAACATACTGCAAATCTGCTAGCAAAACCATCTCTCTGTTTTGGTGGTTTTTATAAAGTGTTACTTTTTTACTACAAAAAAAATACAGTGAAAAAATTAAGAAGAAAATAAATAAAATTTAAAAGGGGCTGGGGAGATGGCTCAGTGGAATAAATGTTTCTCTGGCAAGCACAAGGGTGTGAGTTCAATGCCCAGTTTTGGGAATAAAATAAAATAAATTTAAAACTTTAAAACACATTGATCTTGAAATAAAAATGCTTACTAGTTTGCTCTCTTTTCCTTCAGACCCATTTCATTTCATTTTATTTTTGTTTTTTGAGACAGGATCTTGCTATGCAGCTCAGGCTGGCCTTGAGCTCACTTTGTAACCCAGGCTGGTCTTGAACCTGCAAAGATCTTCTTGCTTCAGCCTCCCGAGTATGGGGATTACAGGGGTGCACCCCCATGCCAGGGCTTGGAGACCCTTTTCAATGGCTTTGTTGGGACTACTAGCTCTCCACTGAAATCCTTGTGAGAGCTGTCAGGGCTGGATCCAAGCTGTGGCTGCCCACCTTGCCCTGAAGTTTTCAGGATCCCTGGCAGCTGTGACAAGGCCTCCTAGGGAGGACAGTGAGTGTGAGCAGGGACCTAGTGGCCTGCTGAGAGAAAGCCTCTGGCCTCAGGCCTCTGCCTGGCCTCTTTTTGGGCTGGATGCTTTGACAGTCATAGTGTGTTGAAGACTTTGGACTGAGTCTCTGAGAGCCTGCAGAGAGCAGAGGGGCCTGCAGATCTATTGCTTGAATCAGGACTGTCACGAATGAAAAACAGACTTCTGTATTGACAGAGCCCCTGAATGTTCAGTCCCTTATCGCAACAGCCAACCTTACCCTAATGTGTGCTTTCTCCTGAGTGTGCTGGAAATCAAACCCAGCGCCTCGCCCACAGGTCAGCAAATAACATCCCCCCTTTTCATGCATGAGTACAATGTTACTTGTTTATACAAAATAGAAAATGGTCCCATATACATTGTTTCAGTGAGCATCCTATTGCAGCAATTAATAACTTTCTACAAATTTTAAACTTCAAATCTACAGAGAGGTTGAAAGAATAACACCCATTTTCTTTTTCTTTTACCTCGTCAGTTTGCTTAATCTCTCTTTTTCTGAATAACTTCGCAGTGACCTAGTTCAAGATTCTTTAGCTCCAAATACTGCAGGACACATCTCCTATCAAAAGCTATAATGCTCTAATTCTGAGTATATTCAAACCCAGTTGTTCTCAAGATGTCTTTTGAGCTATTTATTTGCATTAGTCAGTCAATCTGAATGGCATGCAATTACTAGGCCCTTGTAGTCTTTTAATCTAGAATATTTCTCTGCCCCTTTTTGCTTTTTATCATTTTTAAGATACAGCTTGCCCCCTCAGATATCTTTTTTTTGTTTGTTTGTTTGCTTGTTTTTTGTGTTTACTACCACATTTATTTTCCTACAGCTTCAACAAATTTGCCTTAACGCTTAGCACAAGGTTAGAACTGGGTCCCTTGGCCCTTTCTCTCCTGGTCCTCCTGGTTCCCAGCACTTGCATCTCTTAACGGCCCAAATTCTCTTCGCTCTACAGTTGAGCTCTGCACACTCAAGCCTCAGCACTATCTTCTTCACCATCTTAGCCTGGTTCTGGAAGATGGGTTTCGTCTGCCACCATAGCCTCTCTGCTTCCTTGTAGCGCCCCTTTCCTGGGGACTCCTTGCCCTTCTTGTACTGGGTCACTTTGTGAGCTGATGCTTGCCACACTTCTTACAGAAAGTCCTTTGGGTTTTAGGCACATTGACCATCTGGTGCTAGAGCTATGCATGGGATGGAAATGAGAAGCCCAGGAACCGAACTCGCCACCTTGCACTGCTCACGCCTCACAGGCTCAGAATATCTTATGTTCTGAATTTTTAAATTTTGTCTTTTTTTTTGGAACTGGGGATTGAACTCAGGCCCTTGCGCTTGCCAGGGAAGCACTTATTCTACTGAGCCATTTCCTCAGCCCATAAATTTTGTCTTTTAAGACAAGGTTTATGTAGTTCAGGCTAGCTTGGAACTCCCTTTGTAGCTGAGGCTGGCCTTGAACTTGCAGTGATCCTCCTGCCTCAGCTTCCTGAGTGCTGAGATGACTGGTGTGCACTACTATGTCTGGTTTATGTTCTCTGAATTTGATTCCTTTCTTTCTTTCTTTCTTTCTTTCTTTCTTTCTTTCTTTCTTTCTTTCTTTCTTTCTTTCTTTCTTTCTTTCTTTCTTTCTGGCAGAATTGGGGATTCAACTCAGGTTCTTGCACTGTTGAATTTGCCAGTATCAAGACAGTTTACCCTCTTGATAGTTAGTAGAGTTTTCCATGGGAAATTCTTTTGATATTTGCTTAATAGCCTGTTCCTAAACAATATTTTACCCAATGATTTTTGTCATCTTTTAATGTGCTTTGCCTGAATTGATAATTATACTGGAGTTGCCAAATGATGACTTTCTAATTCTACATTTCTGATACAATTATTAGATAGCATTCTTCTCTGAAGAAGTGCTTCCCTGATTACCCTTGTGAATCTAACATTTGGACAGCGAGGAGGGAGAGTGTGGGTTTGAGGCAGCTTGAGCTGTGGAGTGAGACCCCAGTACAGGCAAATAAACAAACGAATGCTTTCTCTCCTTTGCGGTGTCTAGACGGTCCTCCAAAGCCTCTTGTGGTCATGGTGGGGCCTTTTCAGAGGCAGCTGCATCTACAGCATGTGATTGACTCATGATGCAATGCTAGCATTAAGGGTATTAGGAGTAAGGGCAGGTGATCACTGAGTCCACTGATTGGCTCAGTACCACCCCAGGCCCATCCCAGTAACCCGGATTCGTACGTAAGGGACACAAAGAGGCTGGTTCTGTTTCTTGCTTGCTTTGATGCCCTGTGTCTGCCATGAACTGTTTCTGCTTTCCAATGCCCATCTGCCATGTCCCACCTGCCTTGGAGCCAGCTGATTATGGGCTGAAACCTCTACAGATGGTGAGGTAAATAACCCTTTCCCTCTTCAACTTTGGGGCTCTGGTGTTTGGTTTGAGCAGTGAGAGAAGTAACTAAGGGGTGTGTGTGTGTGTGTGTGTGTGTGTGTGTGTGTGTGTACCCAGGACCTCACATGCATAAGGCAAGCACTCAACTACTGAGCCAAGTGCTTAGATCTCTTAATTTTTTTATTTAGTGAGAAAAAGTCTTGTTAAATTGCCTAAGGCAGCCTCAGGCTTGCTGTCTTCCTGCTCCAGCTTCCCATGGAAGGTAGGATTACAGCTGTGCACTACCACACCCAGTTCCAAGGGTGTGTCTTATTCAATTATTAAATTTTTTTGATGTTCAAACAGAACAAAAAATGGTAGGTTGAGGTCTATTGAAGCTGGCCTTAGACTCAGTCTCTGAGGACATCTTTGCTATCTGGTATAATAAAATATCCTGGTTCACATTTTATTTGACCTGCCAGGCCCAATAGCAGCTACTTTTCTGGAAGTTCTGGTTCTTTTCAGTTCAGAACACTATTTAGAAAGTACTAAGCATGTCCATTGCTAGCGGAGTGATAGTGTTCCTAAGCCCTTTCACTGGAATTAATTGGAAGTGTGTATTAGAAATGTCTTAAAAACTCATGAACTCACACCAACACTTCTTCTCTTTTCTTTTTTTTTGCCAACTCACCCCACCCTGAGGGTGAGGCTGGAGCAGTATGTGGTGCTAGGGATTGAACTGTGGTCCCCTGTGCCTGCCTAAGCTTGCCTAAGCAGGAGCTTTAGACCGCTGAGCTACCTCACCAGCCCCAATATTTCCAATTAAAGTTTAACATCACCAAGTTTTCTGTTTATTTTCTTTCATATTTAAAATATTTATTCCAAATTATACTAATCTATTTATTCATTTGACTTATGCTGCAATATACAAAATAATTTTAAAATTATAATACAACTGCAAATGTAAGAATAAATCTGCTAAATAAAGTTTATTAGTTCTTTAAAATTCACTTTGTGCTTAGAATATATTCCCCCTTGTGTAAACAACATAATTCTTTGTTGGTTTTGTTTGTAGGTTTTTTCCCTCCAACTTTTCGCTATGATAAATAATGCTATGATAATGTCATTGTGTGGTTAAATGTATCTTTCATTATGTGTTTAAGTTTTCCAAAGTGGGATATTTTTGTTTGTTTGTTTGTTTTAGACAGGGTCTCCTTATGCGGTTCAGCCTGCCCCTGAGCTCACGTTGTGGCCCAGGCTGGTCTTTAACTTTCAATAATTCTCCTGCCTCGGCTGGGATTACAGGTGTACAGGACATCACCCAGCTCCAAAGTGGGAATTTATACCACTAGATTAAAACCATCATGAAATTTTTTTCACAAAATTTGTTTTTGTTCCTATTTTCCAGAGCTAGTGTAACAACTCACAGTTCAATATGTATATGAGGTCAGTTTCCACATAATCTTTCTATCATCTTCTTAAAAAGGTCTTTGCTGTTTTGTGAGATTATAATTTAAATTCACAATTTATAATTTTAATTTATCCAGGTTCGTTTACTTATCTACTTTATTTAATATTTATACCCTGCCTATTCCTAAAACGGGACTGGGATGACTTAGAAAGCTTAACTTAGATAGCTTTTAAAATGGAACAAGAACACATTGATGGTAAAACCCCTCAAGACAGTGGTTCTCTCTGGGTGGGAGAGGGCAGGTACTTGGCAGCAACTCGCACAGTTCTTGATGTCCCCAGGGAACATGGCTATGGGACGCAGGAAATATAGACAAGACAACAGCTGAGGCAGGTGGAGTGGCCTCCTTCCAGATGGGAGAAGAGACAGAACAATAACTGTAGGTGTGTTTATTTATACTTCTGACAAAGTTAGTATCATGAGACACAGAGCTGCCTAGAGACTGATGACTGAAATTATTTCCTGCAATATGTTTTTCCTAGGAGCAAAGTATTTCCAGCTTCAGCTATGCCCTGCAGGTACTGACTGAGGGGAGGGGTCACGAGGCAAGTTGACAGGCTGGTAGAAACATTTCATACACACACACACACACACACACACACACACACACACACACACACACACAGTAAAACCTTAGATTGAAAGTAACTTGTTCTGTGAGTATTCTGAAAGATTAACAAACATTTCTAATAAATGTTAACTCAATAGAGATGTCTTACAACCCGAGCAGCACACGATACCCAATGTCCCGATGTCATGTGATCATCCCTGACCAATGGTTCTCTGTCTGCCCCCACCCCTTTCTGCCTTGCTATCAGAAGGAGGAAGACATAAAGGCAGAGGACTCTCCCACTTCATATGAGATGAGGGAGATGTGTAAAATATGGGAAATAGGGCAAAATTTTGTAGAAGAGTATCACCTGAATAAAGTTGCTGCAGAGCAAACGACGCATCTTTTAATAGCAGTGCAATATCTCATTTCTGCAAAATCCTCAAAAAGAAGACAAAAGTGTCAAGAGACAGGTTCCTTGTTACATGTGCATGAAAAGAAAAAGACTTCATGGAGCCAGTAGATAGCAAGGACTCCATTAGTGGTAGTGGAATCGTCTTACACAATAACCTTCCTTCCTTTCTCTTTTCTCCCCCACACCATCCATGATTGTTTTTAAAGGTAAGTGCAGGCTATTTGTTTATTTTTCTATTTTGTAATTTCATGGTTTATATTTCAATATCATAATAATGTTTATATGAATGTTTTAGTGTTGAGAGACAAATCATCCAAGTTTTCTTTCTTTCGTTTTTTATTTATGTATTTGGTACAGGGTCTTCCTTTGCAACTCAGACTCATAGTGATCCTTCTGTTTTCAGCCTTTCGAACACTGGGATTACAGGCGTGTGCCACTAGGCCTGGACTCGTTCACTGGGTTGATGTGCCCCAGGGGCAGGGCCAGTGTGCCATGTAGGATCGGGAATCGAATCCAGGTACCTCTGCTTGCCAAAGCAGGTGCTTAGTCTGCTGAGCTATCTTGCCAGCCCGGTTCTGAGTTTTCCACTGTTTCTTATGGGGAAATTTGTTTTAATATACAAGTACTTTGAGTTGTAAACATGTTTCTGAATGAATTATACTCACAAACCAAGGTTGGTCAGAACTCACCAAATATTCTCTTAAAATTTTGAACACTACACTACAAATAATATTTATAAACTGAAAAACTAAAAAAAACTTGGGAAAATGCAGAAGCAAACTCATAAGGACTGGGTCTAATGAACAATGTGCACACTGAAGTGCTCAGAGGCTCAGAATAGGGTCATCAGCAGCTTACCTCGGATGGGGGCCAACATAAGATAGAGGGAAGGTGTCTAATTACTTTTGTCTATTTGATGAGACAAAATCCCTGACACCCAAGATTAAGGAAGGAAAGGTTTACTTGGTTCACAGTTTGTGGAGATTTCAGTCCATACTCAGCTGGCTTCAAGGCAGGATGGCATGGCACAGGGGCAACTGTTCAAGGCAGCAGAAGACAGCAAAAGCAGCAAGAGCGAAAGGTGATGGGGGGAACAAGCCTCTTTTCCTCTCTTATATGGAAAGCAGGCAACCCCACCCCCAAGGGTGGGTGTCAAGTACCATCCTAGCAGGATGAGGATGTTTATCAAGCAAGGATCCTGGCTCCTGTCTGGCTGGTTTAATTAAATTTCTAAACTTCTCAAGTTGACACAGTGTAACCAGAACAGATATACAGATGGACACATAATAAAGACAATACAGCAAAATACTAAGGGTTGTGCAAAGTGCTTGCAGAGTCATCACACCCATGATTCTTTCCATTTTTCTGTATGTTTGGAAGCAACATGTAGCCAAATACTGGAGGAAAATGGATGAGAAATACAAATACATAAATATTAGGGCTCTGGGGTAAGCTATACTTTTTGGGAACATGCTTAGATTTTTCTTACCGGGGCTATGAGAAAATTTTATTTTATTAGATCAAAACTAGTTTCCCTTCATAGCAGCATGTAACAAGAGAACAATGATCCAAACAGGGCAGTTGATACAAGGTCAATTTTGATGCCCGCACAGGTGTGCTTCGGAGGCACACACAGGGGCACCTCCCACTCCGAAGATGGATTTCAAGGATGCCTCTTGCTTCCCACATGACGCTTTGGGAGCTACACACAGGAGAGCCATGTCCAGGGGAAGGCAGTGCAGCTCCTTCGGTGGTGAGAGGAAGACAACTAAGCTAAGACTTCAGCTGTTTTTCAGGGATGAAGGAAGATTATCAACTAAGTAATTATTAAATAAATACAAAATTAGAAGGGTCATAAACTTCCAAAAGTACTCTTTAAGAACACTGGAACAAGGGTTGTAGTGTAGTTGGCACAAGAGCAGTCGAGGAAAACCTCCTGAGAAAGCGGCAACCTGGCCTGAGGTTGAGGTGCTGGTGGCTGTAAGAGGGAGCAGAGAGCAGCTCTGAGGCAAGGCTTTGATGGATACGTGAGGAACTGTAGTTCATTCTAAAAGCCATAGAGTGGGCCGGCCAGATAGCTCAGGGGGCTAAAGTGCCTGCTTAGGTCGGGGTTTGCCCCCAGGGGTGAACTGAGACTGGGACTGAGTCTGGGGGTGCTGGTGGGAGCCTGTAATCCTAGTGCTTGGGAGGCTGAAAATAGGAGGATCATGATAGTCTGATCTGTGTAGTAAGACCCAGAGGATGCTGTACTAAATACCTTAAAAAAATAAAAATAAAAGCCATAGAGTGCCAAAGGGAGGCTTTGCTGGGCAAACAGAGTGAATTCCACTTGTTAGTGTCACACTATCCACCCCTGGGCTCCACAGTGAGCTCAACTAGGCTTGGACTGCATAGCAAGACCCTGTCTCCTAAAAAAAATTTTAAAAATCACACACTGTATAGCCTAGAACATGGGATTTGGGGACAGGAAGGAAAATGTGAAGAGGGACTGGGAATCCTCTGCAGTAACTTAACTAGGTGGTGGTAGAGAAAAACAGCTGGTTAACGAGATATCAGGGAATTCAAATTGGCAGGATTTAGTGCTGAATCAGATATTTAGGGGGAATTGAGAAAATGTCATAATTTGATGAGACTGCACTGAAATAAGAACAAAGCATTAAGTTGGAAATTTCAGCACCAGCCCTGTTGAGTGTAAGGTATCTTTATAAATAGTTGTTAGAGCCTGAGATAAAAAATGAAGTTTGGAGCGCTGGCCAATTAGCTCAGCAGCTGCCATGCCGGCCCCGCCCCCGGGGGCACGCTGAGTCGGCAATGGAGACTGGGAGTACGGGCCCGCGCCACCAAGCCCAGTCTCCATTGGGCTTGGTGGTGCCGGCCTGTAATTCCAGCTCTTGGGAGGCTGTAAACAGGTGGATCACTACGAGTCTGATCTAATATGGGACCCTGAGCACCTTGTAGACCCTTCCCTAAAATACCAAAAAAAAAAAAAAAAAAAAAAAAAAAAATGAGGTTTAAGTTGAAAATGCAGAGTCCAAGTCCCTGGCAGTTAAAGTGTTTATGGGCAACTTAAGGAGATGATGTAGGGCAGGACTCTGTGAGGGGAAGCAAGAACTTGGCTAGCAAAAAAAGTAGGTCTTTGTGAAGGTCCACTAACCTCCGTGTGAAACGTCATCCACGAGTTTAGGCGCCAAGTCCCAGTAGTAGGACCTATGACTCTGTCGCTGATGGAAATCGCACGTATTTTCACACCTCCTTAAATTTGTTGCAGATGTCCCGAAATACCCTTTACGCCATCACTTGCTATTTACTGTGTTAATAAGGAAGCGTGTATATTACTGAATCACAAATTTCTAAAAATATTTTGATGACTATTTCAATAAAACGGGTTTCCTTTGAAAGCTTATGTATCTTATTTTGCGCCTTTTAAAATATTATTCTGAGATGGGAATCTAGAGAGGTCACTGTGCTTCAGGCACAAAAATAGGTTAGGGTCCAAGGTGTAGAGAGATGGGAACCAAGCCCCAAAGAGCTGCAGGACCTACGGCAGGGGTGGGAGTTGGTAAGTGAGGAAGGAGAAGCTGCTTCTGAGTTGGGGTAGGGGGGTCGGAGGGGTAGGGGGGTGGGGTGGAGGTGACTTTACAGGCAGGGAAGCCACATGTGCGGGAGGCAGTGGCCAGGAGCACCAAAAGCTGCCATCAGGTCCAGCACAGAGAAGGGCTGTGTGCAGGGATGTAGTCGTCATCTGACAGAGTAATTTCTTCGGGGTGCTGATCGTGGCAGCCAGATTGGAGTGGGCTGGGGAGTGAGTAGGAGGTGGGGAGATGGAGTCAGGCCGTGTAAATAATTCTTTGGGGAACTTGGCTGTAAGGGAGTATGAGTGTAATGGAGTGTGGGATAGGGAGGGCCACTATGCTCTCTCTGGGGAGAGGCCTTAGAGACGGTCCTGGCCAAGCACTGATGCCAAAGTTCTGCTGTAGATTTATTTAAGAGTGGAAAGGATGGACGAAGTGTCCAGACTGAGGAGGGAAAGGGTGGGGCCCAGGCACTGGTGGAGAGGTTGGTAATGGATGAGGATGTGGTGTGAGGCAGAAATTCACGGCTGGGCAGAGGAAGTTGTGAGGGGAAGAAAGAGTTGACAGCAAAACTGGGCCACTCTGAGGAACACCAGAAGGTTGGCGGCTGGACCATTTTTCACAGCAGGGTGATTTTTCTTTATGCAGTAGCCAGTGGCCCCCATGCTAAAGATGGGCAGGGTTTTGTGAAGAAAAGACAAGGGAATTGCTAAGAGGGTGAAATACAGACCCCAGGCTGCCTGAGAAGGGCACATCAGTGCACAGAGGGTGACCACGGCACCCCGGTAGAGAACTGATGGACCAGAGGCTTCCAAGACCTGGGAAATGTCAGAGTAACTGAGCGGCAGACTCCATGGAGAGGGCTGGCGAGAGGTGAAGATCTAGGATTTGAAGGCAGAATCTCCTGGGGTGACAGTGAAATTCAGGATGGCCCCTGGGGGGTGGCACTGGGATGTATCAGGAGCTATGAAGCCAGGGTGTGGCCAGATTATCTAAGGAGAAGCCGAAGTTGCCTGACTATGCAGAAGAACATCAGACAGTCCCCTCGGCTGTGAAGGGAGGGTGGCTGGGAGACTCACAGTAGGGGAGAAGGGGGTGTGGGGGGGAGTAAAATAGTGCACAAGTCAAGACGGTAGCGGGCAGGGTTCTGGGAACAGCCCGGGATTAAGGACACCCTCCTGCTTCCTGGTCCCGAGGAAGGTGGGCAGAGGATGTGGACGGCAGTAACCCCCAGAGGTCAGCTGGACTTGCAGTGATCCTCCTGCCTCAGCCTCCCAAGTGCTGGGGTCACTGAGTGCAGGCCGCCCTGCCTACCTGGCTGGGGGCAGCTTTCTCAAAGGCTAATGAGGCCTCATGCACACTTCCTGTAAAGCGGGGAGCCTGACTCAGTTTCCCAAGACAGCCTTCATGTAGACGCTCCCTTCCACTTGTGATGTCTCCCACTCCACTTTCCACCCCCTCAAATCTTGCCCAGGACTCAGGGCCCACTGTGTTCTCAGGTTTCCCTTTGCATTCTCATGATGTCAGTCTTAGTTCCCAGGATGGCTCTAAAGTGCCTGAGGGCAGGGAGTAGCTTATTCATTGCTACAGCCCCAAAGAACCTAATATGTTATCTTGTACACAAGTGATTTATAATTTTTATATTTTATTTGTCTATTTTCAACTTTTAATGGATAAATAATTATATTATAATTTTAATGAATAAAACATTATAAAAACAAAATTAAAGACTGTTTTAGGATGAAATGCTGTGTTATAAAATAATGTAGGTATGCACCTAAATGTTATTATCTTACCATTGAAAAAATTTTTAAGTTTCAATATGTGAGTTTTAATTGGTTTTTAATAAGTTTTGTTTTGGAAATTGAAATCATTTTTAAAAGCAGGTAACTTTGATAAAACATAGTAACCTGAAATACATAGCATTACATGCAAAGAAAAAGGATAATTTCCTCTTATGCAATTTCTGAGCTGCTAAGTCCAATTAACGCGGACTTAGTTCTTAGACTCTCTGGGTTGGAGACCCTGAAGTTCCGCAGAGCTGGATCACGGACAGAGGCTATACTGCTGTGACAGGGTGGCAGAACCACCCTGGCGGGAGAACGAGGCTTCTGTGATGACAGAGGTAGGACAAACCTCAGAAAATGGCTGCAATTCAAACTGACAGTTGCCCCACTTTAATGTCATGGCCTATTTTAGCTCACCTAGTGGAACTCCAAGTGCAGGAAAGAAGGAGACCAAAGCACGCTGGCCATGCTAGAGACCCAGTTACTGTTTGCTCCTCGAGACCCCCAGCATCCAGCTTTGCTGGCAGCAGGGCCTGGACACGTTTCTGATGAATGACTCTACAATTTAATCACAAAAGGAACACCTGCTTTGGTCTGTGGACCATCTGGCAGGACATTCAGGAACAACCAGCCCACCTCGGCTGTATAACACAAGTGACTCCGAAGCCACCTTGGGGTTGCTTCCTCTGTCCCCTGGCAGCTGCAGTCTCCCCTTCTGAGATGGCAGGAAATTGCCCTGTGCTTTAAGGAAGCCATTGGCCCCTTGCAGAGTGCTATGTCAAGCTAAGCCTGCTCTATTAGACTCGCTGCTCCGGCCACCACTGTTTCAGGAGTTGGTGGATTATAACTGACTAATCTTCAAACCCAAACTGCCACTGTGCTGGGCATGGTGGTGTGCACCATGCGTAATCTCAGTGCTTGGGAGGCTGGGGCAGGAAGAGTACTGCTAGGGCAAGCCCAGCCTGAACTGCATGCATAGCAAGACCCACAAACCGAGGAACAAGCCCCTGCAGGTTAGCAGCCTCCCCAGACCACTCTCTCCATTCATTTCAGGCCAGGTCCACAGCATCCTCCATCTGAAGTAACAGTATCTTGCCTTCCTTCACACAGGGGGAGGATCCCAATTAGGGTTCTTATGTCTGTGAGGTTAAGACTTTCAATCTATATGTATTTCTAATATGTTAGACATCAAGCATGTGTGAGTTTTCATTATGTGCTAGGCTGGGGAATGTAACAATAAACAGTGCCTGCCTGTGCCTGACCAGCAGCCAGCCTAGGGGCAGGCAGGAAGGAGGAGGAGGGAGTCCTTTGTGAACTGGAGCCCAAAGGTTGTCTTGGGAGCACAAAGGCCGGGTAAGAGCAGTCACTGGACCTCCAGGAGAGGCCTGGGAAACCCTTCTTAGAGCGGTGCCCTAGGGTCAAGGATGCACTGCCTGCCCATGCATGGGGCCAGAGAGCTAGGGAGGCCTCAGTGGTGAGGCCCACAGGGCCCTTGAGTGCCTTGCTAAGGTGTCTGAATTTGATACCAGAGGAAAGCAATGGGAAACTACTGAAGGCTTTTAAATAAAGGGACTGCATGATGCAATTTGGTTCTATGGGGATCTCTCTAATGCAGGCAGAAGACTGCCTGGAAGGGTGAGGGAGAGCTGATGCGACCAGAGAAACAGTTTCTACAATAATCCAGACAAAAAGGTAAGTGATAGTGGACAGATACAAGAGAGGAGACAAGACAGGTTTTGTGTCTGAGGAGCAGGAGGGAGAGGAGGAGGAGGAGGAGGAAGAGGACGAAGAGGAAGAAGAGGAGGAGGAGGAGAAGTCCAAGACAACTTCCAGAGTTCTGGCTTGGGCAGAAATAAAAAATTCAATAAGAGGAACACATTTGAGGGGAGAGGATCTATTCAGGATCTTAAATCTTGGGGGGGGGGTTGGAACATCCCATGGTGAAAAGATCAACAGCTAACTAAAATGGAAAATGGGCTCCCAGGAAAATTCTCACAGATCCACACTTGTCAAAATGTGGGCCACACATTCCCTCTCCATGACGCTCACTTTCGCTGGAGATGCGGGGTGTGCAGCTGCCCATATTACTCAGGTGTACCTTGTGGGCGCGGGCTCTGCGGCGGAGTCAAGGGGGTGGCTGGGACAAACACCACGCCAGGTGTTGGCGATGAGTCACAGCCTCCCAGGGTGGGGCTCCATTGGCGGTTAGCACTGGTGTGTCTGTGCGCCCTGCCTGGGGCCAGGAGCCAGGAAGGCCGGGCTCCCAAGCAGCTCAACAATGGATGAACAGAAGTTCGAGAAAATTAAAGTGTGACTCATAGAACACAGATGCCTCGTCCCAAGATGTGGCTGTCTTTACAACACTGTTCAGGGTGTCAGTGGGTTGACACTGACAGATTTCAAGGGAGAACAGCTCCCCAAGAACCCTTTGAAAGAAGAGAAGCTGACGGCTTCACAGGAAGGATGGGATGAATAACCATGAAAGGAAGTCATGCAAATACACCCAGGTTGAAGAAAAACACAAAATGCAAATACAGCTTCGCCTTCTGGGCCAGCTGGAGCAGGAAAAGTGAACATTTGCAAGAACTGCAGTCCGCAAAGCATCATGCTGTTGCTTCCACAGGCCTGCTTTCTGGGAAATGGCACTCTTCTTCCGTTCCTGGGGTCTTGTTCTACTTGTGCTTTGGACTTGACTGCCACCTGGAGCAAGGCTACCCCCAACTTTCGGCAATGCCAGAAATGTCCTCCCTGTGCGGTCAGTTGACAGCCACTAACCACACACTGCTACCAAGGGTGTGGGATTTCACTATTCTAACTCAGAAACTGAATTTTAAAATTACTTCTAATTAACTTAAAGTCAAATAGCCACATTTAGCTTGTGACCAGCGTTTTATACAGATGGCACATTCTGGACCTTTGCTCCCTTCCTGTAGGCATGGCCAGGCTGAGTTTTTAAGCTACTGCAGCTGACTTGGAGATGCTTTAAATTTTAATCTCCTAAATTTGTGTGGATTCTCACAGACAAAAATATAAAAATGTTGGGCAACAGCCTTCCTCCTAAGGTTACCCAGCTTTCTGGAGACCTCACCAATGTAAACATCATACTGAATGGGGCCTGAAGCATAACCAGCTGCTTTTCACTAGGAGGTGAACCGCCTCCATCTCTTGCCAGTGCAACCTTGGGTCCCTGTGACCTGCAATCTAAATATTTAGTTGTCTGGTTGCTGAGGGTGGAAGGATAATAATTCTATCCCTATCAGCAGAATAAATGGTGCTCGTGGAATGCTGAGAACAGATCTGCACACCCTCCTTGCTATTATTGCTGGGACTTTCTAATATTGTCACTGAACTGCAGTGATGATGTGTTGTTGGTCCTTACAGTTGGTGCCCTCGGAACAGTGTCCCTTCCAGCAAGGATGCCGGATCTTGGAAGACCAGAGGGGTTCATATTGTTTTTTCTTCATATCTGCTTGCTGGTTGCCACATGCTGAGATAATTAATCAGTTTCATCATATTCTAAGGAGAAATTAAGGCTCCTGCCCCTTCTCTACTAAGATTTGGAAAGATATAATATCCCAGGGCCTTGTCAATCATAGTAGGTTACTCTGAGCCAGCAGTTTGTTGTCTTGGGGAGACCTGGGAAGGAAGGAGGGAGGAAGGGAAAGAAGGAAGGAAGGAGGGAGGGAAGAAAGGAAGGAAAGAATGGAATAAGTGCTTCCCTGGCAAGCACAAGGGCCTGAGTTCAATCCCAGGCTTCGCAAAAAAAAGAAAGACGCACCAATAAAGTAGGAAATGGTGCCTGGTGTTCCCATCTTGGCCAAGGAGATGGCTCAGTGGAAAGAAGGAAAGGAAGGAAGAAAGAAAAGAAGGACTGGTGTTGTTCTTTAATCCAGAGCCTGCTTTGCAATTCACTAAACTATTTGTTTTAATTGGGTATACAGAGTGGTTTATTTCCTTATTAAACTCTAACGTGATTAAACAGCTCCCAAGCTTGTGTGTAACCCTGAGAGGGGTCTAAAATTGAGTTCCTATATTGGGTTGGCATTTGGAAATATGGCCTGGGATGGGGCAGAGACAAAAGAAGATGTTATACCCCCCAAAACTTGCCTTTCCACTGATACTGGTTGCAGTATCATTTTTCTTTCTTTTCTGGTATTTTAGGAGAGGGTCTACAGGGTGTTCAGGGTCTCACTACTAGATCAGACTCATAGTGATCCAACTGTTTACAGCCTCCCAAGAGCTGGGATTACAGGCGTGCGCCATCACGCCATCTCAATTGCCATCTCAGTGCACCCTGGGGGTGGGGCTGGCACTGCAGGCCTGGGGATTGAACACCCGGCCCCTGTACCTGCTTGCAGGCACCTTAATCCTCTGAGATATTGGCCAGCCCAGTAGGATCATTTTCAAGTGGAGTTGGACACACAGATAGTTGTCATTAGTGTGTCACTGAGGAGCCTCCTTGTGCTCACAATGATCTCATGACAATAAGTAACCTCTGGAAGGGAAGTTGGAGTGTTCAGAGGTGAAGCAGTCTGCCTATGAGGGGCAGAGCGGGTCTTGCTTAATATTTCCTATTATGCATAGCCACAAACTTGAATATATTTAGGAGGTAAAATTTCAAAGAACATCTTGGCATGAGCTTGATAAGGATTGCTTTTCTTTGGATTCAGAACAAACACAACCTGTGTGTTCCCGAGAGTCAGGACCATTAGCTCTAGCAATGACACTGCCGAGACGGAGCAGCGCCTGGTTAACTTTGGGGACCGCCCTCTCCTAGGCAGGTGTCTAGAAATGATAGCTCAACAACAGAGCCATTACTTGATGATAAATGCCTTCCTTGTTCCGGGCTCATCAGAATTGTGACGATTTGAGACTGGTTAAGAAATGGGCAAGCGATGAAGACTGCAATGCAAGTGTGCCAATTTGGCCATGGCACGTTCCACAAAGTGATAGAACAGGGGGACAATTTCCACAGTTTAAGCAATTGAGTCTTATACTAACGCCTCCTCCAGAGACTGGTCCTGTCTTCACAAACCACAGGAAAGAAGGTTGCCTAGAGTTTTTAGCTCCGGAAATCTCTGGAGTAAAATTACTCTGAGAATCTTCACCCAGGGTGGGGGCTTTGGCTGCCTCTATGCTGTCTCACTGCTGTGCCTCCCTCTGCCACTTTGTGACTGACCGTGGACACTTCACCGCCCAAGTGCCCAGGGTGGCATTCAATACCCTGAACCTTGCAAATTGAACCTGCCTGGCTTGGTTCTCCTTTGGGAGATGCTGTTTTCTTGTTTCTCATGTTATAGTGTCTAGGAGACTCGGGTCCTCTCTGGCATTGTGTGCCCTGTGGAAAGAGGTTCATTTACTCTACTGTGCAATCCCTCAGGATTGGAGAGGGGAGGCCCAGGCTTGGAAAATGTAAGAATGACCACATTTCTGTAGAAATTTGGCTCAAGTTCCAAACTGGGAGGAGAAGCCTCCAAACCAACCATGGCACTCTGGACTGAAGCTGTGGGGGCTTGTCATTATTGTTGTCCTGGTTGGGAGAGGATCTGGCTTAAGTGTCATAGGGGATCTCTGGCTTTCTTCTGACAAAGCAGAAGTCAGATAGTTGTACCAGGTGGGCTGCGGGTGCGAGGTGCTTGGCCTCCTCTCCCACCCTCCCTTCCTCTGCTTCTGTGTCCAGAGGCAAATCCTCAGGATCCCCAGAGAGTGTCTATAATGCTTAGAGTAAAAAAAAAAAAAAAAAAGAAAAAAAAAAAGAAATTTTTTAAAAAGTAAATTTCACTGTGGAAAATTCTGACTTTGTCACTCTTCTTGATGAGAAGATGAGGCTTTAAAAGGCTCTTGTGAAATTAAGAGTCAGCCCCTTGCTATATCATTATTTAGAAAGGATTGAGATTATGTAAGCAGTATTTTATGTTCTGTGCCACACTAAGGAACAACGGCACAATGTGAACACAAAGACTATTATTGTACTTCGGGTAGAAATTTTTAAGCTGGGAGTGGTGTTGGTGCAGGCCTGTAATCCCAGGGCTCAGCAGGCTGAGGCGGAGGATTGCTGGGAATTCAAGGCCAGCCCGAACTACAATGTGAGACCCACTCTCAAAAAATAAAGGTAACTTCCAGTTCTAGGCAGTTTTTGTCCTTGTTTTGTATTGGGTGTACATGAGTAATAAAGTTGCTAGAAAATAAGATCTAAGCAACCTATAATGATAGAAGCTATTTCACAAAGTTTTACAGGTATGATCATGTGCGAGCACTTTTGCAATGGCGATTGAAAGTAAATGATTTTTATAGGAGGAAGAAGAAAACCCTAAGATCCTGGCGCGGGCTTACCCCCCCCCCCCCCAGCGGGTGCAGGTCCTGCATCCTGGCCGGCTGTCCCAGCGCTGATACCCAATATCCAGCACCTACCACTTATAGGAGGAGAGGTGAAATTTAGCTCATGGTTTGCAGAGCCCCCAGCCCGTTGTTGACTCCACGGTAGGAACACCACAGCTGAAGGCTGTGGCGGAGCAGAGCCGCTTAGCTCCTGACTGCGGAGGGGAGAGCCGGAACGGTGCCCGAAAAGAGTGGACAGGCCAGGTCTCCACGACCACCCGCCCATCACGCAGGGGGACGCTCTGGTCATCTGCTAGGTGTTTCTTAATGCAGAGATCGGCACATCAGGAACCGACTAATGGTCGGTTCCACCTGGAACAGCCTCAGTGCGCGCGTGTTGCCGTACAAACTGGCTGCGGGTCTGCGTGGGAACCTGCGTGGAAACCGGAGCTGTCAGCTCCCATTTGTGTAAGAATTCCAGCCTAGGAAGATGGATGGATGCTCCACTGTTTGACTTAAAGTGCATTGCATTTTATCTATTCTTGATTTTATTTCTAAGTGTCAAAATGTAAGAATTTATCATAGTGCTAAAAATGTGTTGTTCCAGCCAAACTAGATTTAATTTTTAGATTAATCTCACTCCTGAAGTTCAGTCAGCAGCAGTCCTATATTTAGTCCTTGACTAACAGGAAAAGATCCAGGAAGGCATTCTTCCTGGAGCCACTGACATGGTGAGACGGCCTCTTCCCCCTTCAGACTCTGGGTGGGATGTTTTATTGTGTGATTTTTGTATCCCTTAGCAGAGAGTGTATATTTCTCACAGGGATACTTTTGCATCCATAAACATCAATCACTGATGTTTTAAAGATGTTCTTTGAACATTAAATAACCGCAATGCCAACTTTCTATATTAAAGAAGAAATCTCAACAAGAATTTGATTGATATTTGGTACCTGAGATCCATCTTGGGGATCCACGCCCCTGATAGGAAGGAGAGTCCCTCCTCTAGAGTCTAGTTCAGGCATAAAATATTAAATGAGAATTCATAAAAGGCATATTACTCATCTTAGATCAATTCACCGAGCTAACAGCCAGGCTTGACTGCAGTTTGTGGTATTTAGCTCTTACACAGGACAAGTAAAATTCTTAAATAAGATGCTAGGCACGAACTGTGCTTGGCTAGTGTGGTAGTTCAGAGCACCTGTGCTGGGTTCAGTCTGGATGGAATGGAATCCTATACACTGGCTGAGAAATCTTAGGCAAAGCTCCTTAACTTCTTAAGGCCCAGTTTTCTCATCTGATATATGTATATGTATATATATATATATATATATATATATATATATATATGCAGCTAAGTGTATATACTTATACATTTATAAGATTTCTAATATATATAAAGTGCTTGCCTTGGTGGTTGGAATGTTCTAAGCACTGAAATGTTGGTAAACACTATGGCTGCTGTTATTAGGGTAACAGTGGTATAATATTCTATGGGTCTTATTTGTCATCATCCTACATAAAAATTTAAACAATTGTCAGTTATTACATGGTACACCTGTCATTGTGTTTTCTTTCCCTTTTTTAATTTGAAATAAAAAGTAGGCCTGCAATGGGTTAGACCACGAACCATAAACAGGATGCTGTGCTGGACAAGGCCTAATGCCTCAAACTCTTGAGATCAAAGTGATCCAGCGTTTCCGACCTAGGTGATGTCCCACTGAGTACTGTGTGGGGACACTGACCCCAGGAAGAGCAAAGTCAACCAGGAGGGTGCATCCTTCCCCTGCTCCTCTCTGCCTTCACTTCTGGGTTCTACAACCTCGACTGATTGATTGATTGATTGTATTTTTAGTGCAGGGTCTACAGGGTCCCACTACACAGATCGGATTCATAGTGATTTTCCTGTTTTCAGCCTCCCAAGTACTGAGATTACAGGCTCATGCCCACATGCCCAATAAGTCTTAATTGCCTTATCAGCATGCCCCAGGGGAGGTGCTGGCATGGCACCCTGGGGTTTGAACCCCAGCCCCTGCGTGTCTGCCTAAGCAGATGCTTTAGTCTGCTGAGCTATCTGGCTAGCCCAACCTCTCCTTTCTGATATAGTCTTTTTCTAAGTCAGTTTCCCTCTGTCTCTGTCCCAGTCTCTGCCTCTGTCCCTCCTGTCACTGTCATTGTTGTTGTCTCTCACTATCTCTGTCTCTTTCCCTGTCCCTGTCACTGTTGTAGTCTCTATCTCTGTCACTATCTCTGTCTCCATCTCTGTGTTGCTGTCTCTGTCTCTGTTTCTGTTGCTCTCTTTGTCTCTGCCTCTGTCATTGTCACTATTGCTCTCTGTCTCTCTCTCTATCTCTGTCTCTCTGTCTGGTTCTCCTCTCTCTCTCCTTGTCCCTTCCCTGTCCCTGTCCCTATCTCTATCTGACTCCTTCTCTGGCTCTGGCTCTGTGTTGCTATCTGTCTCTGTCCCCTTCCCCATTCCCTACTCCGGCTCTGTCTCCATCTTCATCTGTCTCTGACACTGTCCCTGTCTCTGTCTCTCTGTCCCTGTTGCTGTCCTTGTCTCCGTCTTCCCCTATTCCCTCCCCCACAGTAGAGCCTATCTCCCAGAATTTTTCTCCATACCTGTTTGGAAGACACCTTGTTTGACAGCAAGGATCTCTCAGAAGCTGTCTCTTGGACCCCAAAGTGATCTTGTTTCTTCTCATTTGAGTCTCCTCTATACTCCTGTTGTCTCAAACAAGCCTAAAGGAAAAAAGAAATCCTTGTGTTTGTTTTACTGCTAGCTTTAGTAATTAGGCTGAATTCTCAACGTGTACCCCTGACAGAATCATAGCATCTCCTTCTCCATGTGCTTCACAAAGTATCAACTACCGATCATAAAGACCAGGTGTCACTCTCACCATGGGTCAAACACAGGGTCAGAAATACTAGCCATGTCTTCAGTAGACATGAACAGCAAATGCATTGAGGGGGGTTTTGCAGGAGTTTGCCCAACAGCTCCACCTCCTCAGGGTTGGCTTGTACCTAGCATGCTCAGTCAACTCCTCCTTCCAGCATTTCTCTCTTCGGAGCACCTTTTCTTATCTCCCCAACACTGTCCCTCAGTAGCCCTGGTTCTAGGAGGAGAATTCTGCACACCGGTCTCTCTGCTTGGCACAACCTTCACTGATGTCCATTTGGTCAGCCATCTCCTTAGCTTCCCTGCCTCCCTAGTCTTCTCTAGGCAGAATGGAAGGCTGAGGAAGCAACACAAAGTGATTCCCCCACTTATAGCCCTGTTTCCAGTCACCTATGGTCAATGTGGATGCCAGAAAAGTACCTGGAAGAGTCCAGGGTTAAGAAATTCTTAAGTGTTGAACCTCACCACCACTCTGAGCAGCAGGATAAAATTCTCCTTTGCCTTGGGGTTTGTCTAGAGTGTTCACGCAGTGTGTGTGTCCTGGGGTACCCCGGCCACTGTCTCTGGGATCAGATCCGCTGGGCCAGTACTGCAGACTTGTGCTCACGTGACCCTTGTTTCGCTTCATCATGGCCCCAAAGTGTGAGTCATGATGCTGGTAACTTCACTGAAGTGTACCATTGCCCTTTCCCTGTCTTGGTGCTGGTCTTTTTCTGTCCCTAATATATTGTTTATGCGTGTACACACCTAACTGTCATAGGTATGCATGTATTGGAGAAAACAGGACAGCTTGTAGGTCACACCTGCTGGCTCTTTGCCGCTTCCATTCCTTCCGAGTGAAGGCGACAACTATAGATGAACAAGCCAGCGCATACGCCCTGCATTATACAGCTTTTCATTGTCCTGCAGTTATTTGGAAGACAGCCTCATCTCTGCTGAGTTCTCTAGTATCTGTTAGTTGGGTTGAATTTTTCTTTAAGAGGAGAATGTCAACCTCTAAATACAAACAAATAAAAATAAAATAACCCAGAAAAGAATCTTTCCATTTTTCTTAGCAAACTTAAGCTACAATACGGTACCACTATTTCTCCTCCAGTACTAGGACTGAAGAAACCCAAAGGTGTCCTGTGCTAGCAGGGCTTCAACTGGTTTCATTTCCTTTCTCTCTCTCTTTCTTTCTTTCTTTCTTTCTTTCTTTCTTTCTTTCTTTCTTTCTTTCTTTCTTTCTTTCTTTCTTTCTTTCTTTC
>PVKA01002350.1:0-126617 GCA_004027165.1 Ctenomys sociabilis
CACAAAGACCTGAGTTCAATCCCCAGTTCCACCAAAAAAAAAAAAAATCCAGAACATTGCCAAAGATTTTATTCATAAGCAGTGAAACATGCAATTAAAATTATAATAAATATGTAGGAGAAAAAAATTAAGTTTTGCTAAAGTTACACACTTTATTATAAAGTTTTTAGCTTTATAATATATTGCTAACATGATTATATTTTAAGCATGACATCAATCCACCTTCATTTATTAATCAAAAGTCTTCAACAATAATAAAAGTCCTAGTGGAACAGTTGAGACAATAAATAATGTTTAGGCAGAAGCGACACGAACAACAGACCTTCCTTACATTCTAAGCAGCAACCAAGGGTACAAGTTTGTGTTTCACATATTCAGGAATAGTTGGTTAAAGATCAAAATTGAAGCCCAAAGGCTCCATTTTATCCTTAGAAAAGAGATGCATATACATTTGTCTCTGTTTAAAAATATATATTGGCTTCTTAGGCAGATGCAGGGGCCAGGGGGTTGATCCCCGGGGCCTGCCATGCTGGCCCGGCCTCCAGGGCACACTGAGACCGTGATTGAAACTGGGCGTGGTGATACACACCTGTAATCCCAGCACTTGGGAGACTGTAAACAGGAGGATCACTATGAGTCTAGTCTATGTAGTGAGACCCTGTAGACCCTGTACTGAAATACCAATATATACATATGAGGCCCAACCATAAAGGCCAAGGAGCAGCTAGGTATGGTGCTCAATATATATATTCAACCGTCTCACACCTATAGACAGTAAGGGGGGGGTGAGTATGTGTGATTTTCCCCTCTCTACTGAGCCTTAACTAATGAATCTTTCATGTTTTTTGATATCGTTCCCATTTAGTACAGTAGCTCATGGATAACATTTAACTTTTGGAGGAGAATTGAACAGTAAAGAAAATGCTGGGATTAACACTGACCGTACTGATGTTGATCACGTTGCTCATTCCTGTTCTTTCCTCTGGGTCGGTCTGCACATGTATGGATCATAAGTGAAATTAGTGCTGATCATTATGAAGCCTGGTCGTGAGGCAGGAGGCAGCCCACCCCTGTCGTGAGGATGTTCAAAGGAAAAGCTGGGCTCATTGGTCACGGCAAGGGATAGATGACATTTCAGACTCTAGCATCCCAAATGCTCCTGAGATGCTTTGGAAGCAGAATTCCATAAGTCAATTGGAAAAACTACCCCACAACCCTACAAGGATTTACACCTAGCCACACATTGCCACCTAGTATTCTTCTGGCCAGGAATGTCCAAATGGAATTTTTGACAAGTTTTTGATGTCAGCATCAAAGCTCACCTTGATCTAAAGCAGTTCAAGAAGAAATGCTCTGAAACACTCTTCTAAGGGCCAGCCTTCTAATTATAAACACTCTTATGCTTTTTACTAGCCATTTTGTAACATAGAGTGGTTCTATCTCCCACCACATCCCCACCACGGTCAGAAACAAAGATTGCCTACACAAAGGTTGCCACAAGATGGAATTTATAAAATTTTATGTTAAAAATTTGGTAAATATTTGCCTAGGTATGTTATCTAAGGAGCTGAATGGGTTTTTGCTTATATTTTAAGATAAGCAAATGCCAAAATCATCATTTAAATTGAATAACCTTTCCTAGTATTACATGAAAATACTGATAGATCCTCTTTAACACAGCCCATGAAACTTTTTAGATATCAAAGAAAATAGCCATGTTTGGTAGCCTTTTAGTATTAAGACTACTGTATTGTCTTTTAATTTCCCCAAAATCTGCAACCAAAACAACGCACCCTCGCTCCCCATCAGGCCAGAAGCCCTTGTTCTTTCCTCGTGCATGGGCCTGGGTTTTGCTTTAGCTTCCCCATACTCTGTCCTTGGGCCCCAGAGAGCCTCTCTAGTGCATGCTCCTTCATCAGTGAAATAGAATGAAGTGCATAGCAAAAGATGTGGTAAAGATGAAATAGGAAAAAAAATCACCCATGTCACTCACAGTGCTGACCTGGAGATCATTCTGATCTGTTTCTCCTACCACTCTCCAAGGCCACAGATTCCTGGGGTGCACTCACCAGCCTCCCAGCCAGCAGGCAAGAGCATATTCTTCCCTCAGGCAAATCCTTCCCATAGGGCTTTGCACTCAACCTGTGAATCATCAAAGTGATGAAAATTCTGACCCCACTCCAGACTTTCTGAAACAGACTCCAGGATGGAGTCTAATACTCAATGCCTGAGCCCCAGGTAAAGAACCCTAATGCTTCTGAATTTTGAAAACCAGTGCCCTACCTCAATAACCCTGCAACACCTCCTCCAACTTCTCTAAGTTCCTAACTTCCTGTAAGCACCTTCCCTAGTATCTCTTTTGTGTTGTTCATAGCATTGAGAAATTCTCTACTGAAGCTAAGCCCGAACTATGGATAGAAGAAAAAAGTGGAGTAACTAGTGACGAATCAAGGAATAACCACCAAGAAGAATGATTTGTGTGTTTTGGATGGCTAGGAAGCCCCCTTCTCATGGCTGGGTGCCCCAGTGCTATAGGCAACCTTTTGTTGATCTTATCTCAGGTATATAGTACAGAAAAAAATTTAAACCAAGTCCATCCCATAAGAGATGCCATGGACACATGTCTTAGTGTCTTTTTTCATTGATGAGACAAAATAACCTGACACTCAAAGTTAAAGGAGGAAAGGTTTACTTTGGCTTAGAGTTTATAGAGGTTTCAGTCCATAGTTGGTTGATTTGGAGACAAGTGGCATGGAAGAGGGGCACCACAAAAGGGAAACAATTCATGGTACGGCAGGGCAGGCAGAAAGAGGAAAGGCAGCAAACAGCAGCAGGCGGTGGTGGCAGCAGACTTTGCCCTTCCCAGGCTGCCCACCTTCTGGGTAGAGCCATCCACACACACACATACACACACACACACACATTCCCAATATCCACACCCAGAACTACACTAAACCAATTGGCAGACTAATTTAGCAACCATACTCCTTTGGTCCCAGCATCACCCCCTTAACCCAAGCCTTACACCCTAGATCCACTTGCCTATATAAAGCCCCATCTATACCTGCATGAAGCTTGCCAGGGACATCTAGACACATGCCATAACAACACCCCAATGGCTAAATTGTGTCAGGAACCCTGCATCCTTAGAATGAATTCCTAGATGTCTACTTCTGGTTGGACCAAGGTAGATAGAAATATAGATGTAGTCATAGATTTTAAATCTCTAGGCTATTTCAATTAGTTGAAAGCTCTGTCTAGAATGTGCTAGGCTTCTGTAAGAAGAAAACCCTTGTGAATCAAAAAGCTTATGATTTCCATTGTAAATGATGTAAACTGTGAAGACTTTCTGAAAGTCTGCCATTCTCAGCAATCACAGGGCTCTGACTGATCACGCTAGGAATTCCTCAGTCTCTCTCCACAGCTACAGTGCAACCATCTGTCTTTTACTCTCTTCAGGATGTGATTGCTGGAGCCATCTCTACTCATCCAGTCTATCTGGGGATGAGCTTTCTGCAAAGACACAAGTGTTTTCTTTAACACTGTCAAGGTGTCCCCTTGGTGACCTCTGCCTATGAGGGTGGCTGACGTGTCCTTTGCTTTGCAGGAATGTGAGTTCAGCCGGAGAAGAGGCCCGCAGAAGAATGCGGGAGTGTGATGGCCTCACGGACGCCCTGCTCTACGTGATTCAGTCTGCGCTGGGGAGCAGCGAGATCGATAGCAAGGTGGGTAGGGTTTGCGTGGCTTCCACACCACAGACTGAAGACTCCCTGGGGAGGGTCGAGCAGGTGACAGCTACAGAGAATCCATGCAGCCTTCAGGCTTCCATCCCAGGCTCTTTCTGGCTTTCTTATGTGACCCCAACACTGTCCACATGCAGCTTCTCCATGGTAGCCTTGGAACAAACTCCATCCAGCTTTTAGAGCTACAGAGCTACAGGCAGAGGGTGAGTGCCTGCACACCATTTCCTGCTGCTGTTGGTTGTATTTTAGGAGATCTACTTTTAAAGAAAAAAATAATAATAATACTAAAGCTGAGAGTTGAGTAATCCTATCTTCCTAATAGTTAATTTTTAGGAAAAATTATATATATAGTCTAATATATATGAAATTATGTGACATTTAACCCTATAAAACAATTTTAAAAGTTCAGAATGTTAAATTAATGAAGCTGCCAACATAAGAGATCATTAAGTGTACGCACTGCTGCACTCACACACCAAACATGGGATGGGCTTTTCTGCGATTTGGGCTCAGTGATCTTAAGTTAGTTTCAGTTCATGCTGAGTATAGTTTTAGTTTCATAATATCTTGACACAGACACTGACTCACCCAAACATTTGAAGTACTGCATGTGGTAAATTCCTCATGGGCTTCTCACGAGCCACCCTCCCTGACATTTGGGCTGCATAGCTCTTGTAGTGTGGGCTTGGGAACTGGAGGGTGTGGAGCAGCAGCCCTGGCATGGAGCACCAGGCACGGTGGTACCTGCGTCTTACCCACTCCAGCTGTAACAGTCTCGAGACAAAGTCATGTGTCCTGGGGGAGTGAGACTGGCCTGGACTGTGCACCAGTCCTGTGACCCCGTATTTGCAGCCCAGCTGACCAAACTGCCTTTGAAGCATGGATGACCACATCTGCGCAGACCCCGTTGTGGTCCCCTGGTCTACAGCCCTTTTAAAATGATAAAATGACTCATTGTGCACTTGTAGGAAGAGCTTGCTTCAGCTGGCACTTTGAAATCTACTAATTGGGAACCTGGCAGAATGTATAGGAGTTGAAACGTCAGATAAAGAATGCATGAGAGAGATTCTATTCACTTAGCTCATAATTGGCTTTGTGGAAGACTTATCATAGCACTCCTCAACTTGGACCACACAGTTACCAAGTACAGTTACCAAGCAACTCAGAAGATTACTAATGCCCAAGTCTTACTCCACAAAGACTTGAGCCCAAGGTACCCATGAGACTCCTGCCGTCTGAGTGTGGGTTCCCTGCAGACCTGGACACAGCTTGTCATCCTCTTCCTGCTCATTGGCTTTGCACCCTTCACTTACCTTATGCTGGTAATTTCAAAGATGGAATATAACATAATAGAGACTTAAGTGCTGCTCTTTTGTAAAAGTCCTTAAGAACCATTTTAGACCTTTTAATAGCATTGACAGGAAAATTACATCCCTAACACAGTGACCAGTCAAGCTGTCTTGAGTATTTACAGACGCCTGTTAGTGTAATAGACAGATGACTTTAGAAAAAGCTACTGGAAGCGATGAATGGAAGCAGCAATCTGAGCCACTGAACAGTCACAGTGGTGAAAGAGTGGGGCTTGGGGAAGCTCAGCCTCTTACCCTGGTGGCAAGAGCTTCAGTATTTTTTGGACCTTACAGGTAAAAAGGCAAAGTCCACAGGCTTGAACTGCAGCCACTGTCCCCTGCCACCAACCCTATAGGGAATGTGGCATAAGAACCAGGGAAAACCAAATCACAGACATTTTGTTGTTGGTTTCCTGATGTCTCCTTTGGTCACATGTTTAACACTCCTGGAAGACCGTTTAATAAGCTCATCCTCCCCCCCCCCCCCCAAGAGGAAGCTGTAGTAACTGGAAGTTTCAAGGCTGGGACTCCAAAGACCTAAATGTCCCTGCTGAGTAGAAAGAGTCTCAAACTGGACATTGGATGTAGCCAGGACGGTGGGCTTTCTACCTGCAGCCCAGCGACACCAGTGCTGTCACCTAAGGATAATCATGGCTGGGCACCAAGGCCACGAAAAGGGTTGGCAGCAGTTGGTTACCGAGCAGCGCATCACTGGCTGGGCCCTGTGGTTGAGTTTCAATATGCTGTGATTGTCCTGTAATAGCCCTCTACTTAAGCACTTCTGAGTCTTCACAGTGACAAGTTAGTGGGGAAACAATAAGTACATGTTCTCTGTAAGGCCAGGGAAGTTAATGAGTGAAAGTGCCTGGCTTCCGTGCAAGCACTCGGCTCTGATCCTGTAATTGGGACCGTTTGCTGAATGAGAAGCATATGGTAGAACACTCTACAGCCGACTTCTAAATTAGCCTTTTCCAAAAGAAAATAAGAAGGCGAAATGACCCTGGTGACCAAGAAGAACTGCTGAAAGTGCTGTGGACAGGCATGAGTGCCATAAGCACCGCCATAGCCCTCTGCTGGCGTCTTGGGTCCTTTCACGTTTTCCTTCTCCCATTCCTTTAGAGCAGAGCTCGTACACTGGCAACCTACTAAGCCTCACCAGACTGCCCTGCTCCAGGAAGCTTCGTGAGAGACACAAGTCCTATCCCTGTCCTCCTCCCCTTCCTGCTGGCCTCTTGTCATCTTCCCAGCCACAGGTAGATTACAGACCATTTCTCAGAACTGCGGATTTAGTTCCCCAGAAGTCTGTTAAACAGAAAGAATGGCAAAGCCTCTGGGGAAGATGAACAGTGGGGAGAGAAGGAAGTTTATTCTTCTACATATTTGATGTACAGAAAATCATTTTGAGCTGATTTAAAAGTCTCTCTGACTTATGCCATAGCATTTGCCTTGAATGAGAGACTTTTCTGTCTCTTATGCCTTGTCCTGTGTTTACCTGCTTTCACTCTGGTTTCCTCTTTTGATGCTGAGGGGCTGCTTGAAATAGAAAAATCAAGTTGACTCAGGCTTATCAGCCTGTGAAACCTTGAAAATCTGACAAAAAGAGTCTAGAAGGGCAAAGTTTTCTGAGCACTGGTTTTTCTAGCCCATTTTCACTGTCTCCATAGTTGAGTAAAGAATACAGGCTGCCTTTTACCATGTTCCAGCCAGGGGAGAGAAGTGGGTCAGGGATTAGATCCTGTGGCTCTCATCCTTCCAGCCTGAACCCAGACTGCAGAGCTGTCCAACAGGCAATCAAAGTCAGTGACAGCTGCTGGCCTTTGTAAGGTAAAATTATGCTCTCTGTCTTCAGTGCTGGAATCCATGCAGATGTCTTGAAAAGAAAACCTAACTCATTTTGGTACCCCATCACCACCACCTCATCATCATTATGCCTTTTAAAATCTTTGGTATTTTGTTTCTCTCTTCCCCCAGTGCCAGGTTAACAATAAAGATCAGGCCCTCAGCTCTTCCTTGGCAGTCTTCAGCAGAAGGTCGCTGGGTCACTGTTGCATGCTTAGTGGGTAATACAGCAGTCACAACTATTTAACACACAGGTATCTGATTCACACACAGTAGTACCACAGCAGCCATAGGTAATACTAAACCCATGAGCAAGGCGGGGTCCAGTAGTCCTGTGGACAGCAAGCTTGGGCCCCTTTGTTTCAGGAATTGGAGTCTCTAGAACTCGTGTTTCCTGAATTCCACACTCCACTTCTGATGGAGACAAGAAACACTGTTCGAACGCTGTGTCTAGAGCTCCATCAACCTCACAGCAGCCCTAGGAAGCTGATACTTTATCATCTCACCTTTTATAAAAGAGGAAGAGAGAGCCAGCACTTTGTTGAGGACTCACAGCTGATTTCTTGTGAGAATCAGGAAGGCGGGCTGGGGAGGTGGCTCAGTGGAATAAGCACTTCCCTGGGAAGGCAAGGCCTGAGTTCAATCCCAAGTTCTGCAAAAAAAAAAAAAAAAAAAAAAAAAAAAAAAAAAAATTAGGAGTGGGGCCCAGACTTGTTCTAAGTCCAGTGCCTGGCTCTCCAAACTGTGCTATTGCCCAACATTACTAAGAGTGCAGAACTTTCCATAGCATCATCTACACTCTCGGTACTCTCCTTGGTACCTTTACAGCACATTAGTTTCCTGTTGCTGTGGTAACAAATGACTAGAAACTTTTATTAAATTTTTTTTTGTCTTTACAGTTCTAAAGGGCAGAAATCCAAAAGTGATCTTTTTGGGCTACAATCAAAATGCTATCAGAGCTGGTTCCTCCTGGAGACTCTGGAGGATAATCTGTTTCCTTCCCTACCCTAGCTTTGAGGCTGCCCCACGTTCCGTGGCTTGTGGCTTCTCCTGTGGTCTTCCAAGCTAGTGACTGCTGCTCACCTCCTCCTGCACCCTGACCTCCACTTCTGCTGCCCCCTGTTCCTGGCAGAACCTTTGCAATTACACAGTCTCCTGGGTGATGCAGATCATCTCCCCGTCTGGGAGTTGGTCAGTTAGCAACCTCAATCTCCTCTCGCAATAGAGCCCCACTCATCCTCAGGTTCTAGGCATTAGAACATCAACACATTGGGAGGATTATTCTGCCCACATTGCACATGCGTGCATGCACACGTGTACACACACACACACACACACACACACATTAACCCCTGCCCTGGTCCATGCAGAGGTATAAGATCCTACCAATCCCTCCACAAGAAAGGAGTATGAGTCTAGAAACACCAAATGCATTGTCCAGAGTCACATGGCTCTCAGATCAGGCTTTGGAATCTAAGGTGCCCAGCCCTAAACACACAATTTAGCCACTGTGTATTCCCTTTGCTTTCCTAGGACAGTAGGGCAGTGCTAGGTTGCACCTGAAAATGCTTTAGTTGATGGCATGCATGACTGTCACCCACTGGTGCCCCCAAAGTCCTAGCACTGTGCCCCTTGTGCTTCAGACCTGCAAACCCCCAGCAGGCACTGACTGCAAGTAGAGGAAGTGTGGAACCATTGTGTGATTTCCCAACCTCACCCCAAGTTAATGTCAGTCACCGGTGACAGACATGTAGAGAAGTGACTGTCATTCGTGAGTCCGTTTTTTGTGGGGAGTTTCTGGAATCCTTCCCTCCAGGGCTGTGGAGACGTGCAGACAGCTCACGGTCAACATGGAGGAGCAGAGGGCTAATGGTCTCACCCCGCTTCTTTCCTTTGTTTTCTCACTCTGCAGACCGTTGAAAACTGTGTGTGTATCTTAAGGAACCTCTCCTACCGGCTGGCAGCAGAGACGTCTCAGGGACAGCACATGGGCACGGATGAGCTGGATGGGCTGCTCTGCGGTGAGGCCAACGGCAAGGATGCGGAGAGCTCTGGGTGCTGGGGCAAGAAGAAGAAGAAGAAGAAATCGCAGGACCAGGTGATGTTGAAGCTCGCAGCCGCATGTAGCTATCCCTCCCTCGTTATGACTTGCCGATTTCAGCTGTGTGTGGAGACTCAGGGACCTGCGCTCTCAGCACGAGGTGCAATCACAGAGTCTTCCTGCAGGAATGTCACAGCTGAGGTAGTGGAAGCTAAATAACTTCCCTTGTATCTTGCAGCCGAGCCGAGATAGGACATTTCAAAATATGAAAAAAATCCATCCAAGCCCCAAGGAGCTCTGACCGCCCAGCTCTTAGAGCGTAGGTAGAGCCAAGGGCCAGTTTCTGGACTCACATATGTCTCCGGCGCTGTGCCGGCAGCGGAGGCACACAAAGGATCAGTGGACAGGGAACCCCAGCGGGTGTTTGAAATGCTTGCTTACGCAGTCTCACGTTCACCCTTTCAGGTGGGGTAGCAGTCTGGGGGTCAGGGCTCTTCCCACAGGATGGCATCAGAGCTATGGCGGTGGGGGGAGGTTTCGATTGATTCAGAGAGCTGTGGCAGGAGAGCAGGGCTTTTTCAACACTAAGCAGCTGGCTTCACCTGGAGCAGCTGCAGAGGGCGCCGCTGCCTGAACCAAGTCAGACAGACAGTTGCCTCACCCGGGATCGCGGCAGCAGCTCTGCCCATGTCGACTGAGCCCCTCTCTACCCTGGAAAGGGATTGGTGGAACAGAGCTGGATCCTGCTGCAGCACCCAGTCTCTACCCAAAAGGTGTCCATGGCCCCAGACACTGTGGTGGTCATGTATCGTACCACGTCTAACCTCCCATGTGCACGAAGGCTGGACACATCTCACCATGTCCTGGGCACACTCACACGTCCAGTGACCTCTCTTGGCACAGAGGCCATAGGTCCTGCTGTCCCAGGACACTGGTCCTACTATGCAGATGTATTTCTTTAGATGCCAATGCAATGTGTGTGTGTGTATGTGTTGTTGTTGTTGTTGTTGTTGTTTGATTATTTGTGACAGGGTCTCGCTCTGGTTAACTTCCTGAAAACCTCCTATCTCAGCCTCCCAAGGTCTGTGGTATTATAGACATGTGCCACCATGTCCAATCCAGCCCAGTATTTTATAAACTATTTGAAGAATAGTTTTACAAGAGGAAAAGTTTTAAAAAAAATTTTAGAATAAAAATGAATGGGAATCTAGTATTTTTAATTTATTTTTTGAGGTACTAGAGATTGAACTCAGGGAATCCATGCCTCAGCCCTTTTCTTTTTCTTGCCACAGGTTCTTACTAAATCGCCCATGCTGAGCTGGACCTTGTGATTCTGCTGCCTCCACCTCACAGAGTACAGGGATTACATATGTGCACATTCTTCCCAGTTTAGAAGTGGGCTCTTAGGAGCCAGGGATATAGCTCAGTGACACAGTGCCTGCCCAGAAAGCATGAGGTCCTGAGTTCAATTCCAAGTTCCAAAAAATAAAAATAAAAAGCTGTTAATGTGTTCATACGTGCATTCCTGAATGTTCCTTGAGTTCATCAGCACCAGCACTTTGGGGGTTGGGTTTTTAAGGTGTTTGCACCACTGGACATTGCCCTGGACTCATCCCATAACCTCTGCTTTTTCAGGCTCAGCTTGCGCATGCCTGGGCTCTGTGAGGTCCATACTCTTCCTTGTCCTCCTGAGAGGGCAGTTTGTCCCCATAGTCAGCTCTGCCAATACCTGAACCGTGGGTTATTTCCAAGGTCCAAAGCCCAGATAAGTTGATTAGAAGCTTCTGGAGAGCTCTAGGCTTGGAGCTTTATTTATTTAATTTATTTTTGGTGGAACCAGGGATTGAACTCAGACTCTTGCACTTGCCAAGGAAGTACTTAATCTACTGAGCCATCTCCCCAGCCCCAAAGGTTTCTTTTTTTGTTTGGTTGTTTGGTTGGTTTGGTTTTTCTGTGGCTCAGGCTGCCTGAACAGCAGGTCTAGTGGGGGATCCAACCACGGTATCCTGCTCCTGACTGCCTTTGCATGAGCAGGTGATTAAACAACTGCCCAGGGCTGCAGGTTTCTGTTGCATCATCTCCCCAGATGGGAGCAGCCAACCTTTGGAGACTGAGCTGTGGTTCTTACCTTGGCTGTCAAAAGCCTCCCGTGAGGGGACACAGAGGATCCATCAGCATTTGTTGGACCTTATTAAGTTTTGGCCCCACCCTTGGGTTCACTAGAACTTCAGGGAGCCCCTGTACTCTTCTCTGTGAGGCCAGATGGCCACGCAGCTTTTCCCAGAAATGTGGACTACACCACAGGAGCTGGCAGGGGAATGACCCTGGGCAGGAATGTACAGCTGTTCAATCCCTCAGGGACAATGCCCTGAGTTTCACCAAGACCCAAGGACTCAGTTTCCTGGGGCCCCTGGCAGCTCTGGAAGCAAATCTGGGGGTTTCATTAATATAGCGTTAACATTGGCTGAGAATGGGGCAGGGAAGAGAGCTCAGCAATCTAAGCATCTCCCTGGTTAGCACAAGGACCTAGGCTCAATCTCCAGTACCACATGCCATGCTGGCCCTGTGCTCAGCTGACCCCTGAAACTGGGCGTGGTGGCGCACTCCTGTAATCCCAGTACTGGGGAGGCTGAGACAGGAGGATTACAATGAGTCTGAGCTGTGTAGCAAGACTGTACCAAATGAATAACATTAAAAAAAAAAGTTGACTGAAAAACTTTGCACTGAGGTTGAGCTCACCTGATTTCAGGGCTGTCTACCCAGTGTTTGCACTGGCACTTCCCATGTATATGAAGGGTGACTCTCAGTCAAGATGTTGATGCTGGCTGGCATGGCCTCCCCAGGGCTGCCAGGAACCCCTTACAACCCTGGGGAACATGAAGATTTGTTTGGGTTCTAAGAAATGGGCAGTCAGAGGGTCAGGGGTATCTGTGACCCTCACCCATACACAGACCCTCTTCCCCTACATCCCTTCTGTTCAGCCTTGAGTGAGTGATCTCGAGCATAGAAGGTTGCCCTTGAACCATATTTATGATACTTATATACTGCATTCTAAGCTGAATATAATAGTTATTAATAGAATGTTATGATTTTTTTACAAAAAATTCTAAGTGAAAATCTGTGAGTCATTTGTTCCATTTTTCTCTTACACTATTCTTTAAGGAAAAAAGTGTCTTTTAGGAAGTTTTGCTGAGACTGCTATAAGTTAAAGTGCATTGGAATATTGTTATTCATGAAGATGCTTCAAAGTTATAATTTCAACCAAATGATAGTTTTTAAAGGCTTTTTAACGTGCTGTAAATTATTACAAAACTATTTTGAAGTGCCAGAAAATTCAATATCAAGTTTAATGAGGATGTAAACAGACAACAATCATGCTTGTTTGAAAAACCCTTTAGTGTGATTTATCAAGCTCGATGTAGTTTAAAAGTCAAAAGTAGAAACATCGTGCGTTGAAAGGCTGATGGGAAGGGGGCAAAGCTGGAAGTCTTGGAGTGGGGGAGAGAAGTGAGGGCTGAGCGGAAGAGTGAAGGAAAACAGGAATAGGAGGATGCCTTCAAATCCAGCAGGTCGCAGGGCAAGGCCGTCTGCACCGCCCTACTGGCTGCGACAGAGCTATGTCTAGGTGGTGCCACCTGCTGGGAACGGTTGGCATTAGGGCAAGCCTTGGCCTTCCCCTGTGTGTTTCTGCACCTCTTTGTAAGTCATCCTGGCTTTTTGAGAACCAAGCAGTCTATTGGAATTGAAGGCCGACCGCTCCCAGGAAGAGGCAGAGCCAGGGCGGGGCCATCACTCTTAACAGGTGGCAACAAGGTGGACAGCTGGGCTATTTCCCACACTCTCTAGGTCGAGCCATCCCAAGCTCTGCAAACACCTGAACTGTGGGTTATTTCCAAGGCCTAAAGCCAGGATAACTTGAACAGAAGCTTCTGGACAGCTCTAGGCTTGTAACTTGAAAGATGGACAGATAGCATCAGTTTCCTGGGCTGTGTGGCAGAGTCAGGGTGTAGCTTTTGTCTCTGTGGTGTTGGAGATGGAACCCAAGATAGTCATGCACAGGTCCCTGAAAGTCAGGTTTTCAAAGACCTCTCTGCAACTAGAGAAAAGTATGATACAAAGGGGTGGGCATGGTATAAAAACATTTTGGGCATAGGGATATAGAAATAGTTGTTTCTATAGTCAAATTGTTAACATCAAGCAAAAGGGATGACAGTGGTTGCCTGAATGATGGTGCCGGAGCTTACTCTAGTCTATAAACTTACATTGACTCTTACATTTAGCACTGGTACTTTGAACCTGAGGAAAATACTATACCATTCTTCAGGATGGCTTTAGTTGTAAGATCAATCTCAGAAATGTTTCCTCTTAAATCTTTGATAGGGATTTGTGTACTACACAAAAGCACAAGATGTTGACAACCAATGCAGCGAATGTTTAAATTTCTCCATTTGTTACAGTAAAATATAACCCATTAGCCCCCCCCCCCCAAGATGCTCCCATTCACCTTGAACACATTCATGCTGTCATTCCTGCCACCTTTTGAGCATTTCTGGAAGTCCTCTTTCATGAGCATTTTTAGTTGTACTTGCATGGCTGCCTAAATGTCCTGAACTGATTGAAAACATTTCCTTTTCATGGTCGCTTGGACTTGGGGGAGGAACCAGTAGTCATGCGGTGACTGATCTAGTCAGTAAGGTGGATGAGGACACAGTGTCCTGCTCTTCCGGGCCTGCAACTCCACTGGATAGCAGGAGGCAGGCATCTTCACTGGACATCACACCTTCTGAGGATGTCCATCAGTAAGGCCCTCCAGAAGACCTTTGCAAATTGGCAAGACTGTTGGGATGAGTGTTGGAAAGGAGAGCAGTGACTGCAACGTGTAGTAGCGTAGTAAGTGTTTTCATGTAAAACACACACTGCGTTGTTGGATTATCCTGTGTATGTCATGTCCCTGCTTTTACTTTAAGAAATGCTTGCTGCTGCAACCACTGGAACATCAGCCTGTGAGCCCTGTAAACACCTGTGTTCAACACCTGTGGGCCTCACCTTCTGGTCCAAAGGGACTGTGTAGACTATGCCCATGCCTGTTGCTGAATTAAAAGAATGTTCTACTTCCCCTGGCCTATTTCAGAGCAAAGCAGACTCATGCCTTATGCTAAGAAGGCCACTTTACTGGGCAGGCTGTGCTCTTTACCAGGGCTTTGTACTGGCAGCTGGCAGCTCCAGGCAAGCACTACCCTGTGGCCCAGGGAGCTACGAGGAGACTCAACTTCTGTATTTTCTTATGGCATTTTTTGAAAACATATGGGGACTTGGGAACATGGTCCAGGGTCCTGTGATGGTGTCCACAGGCAGGTACTGTGTGGTCCAGAGCAATAGGACACTGTCATCTCTCTGACTGTGACCAAGAAAGACCAAGGCCTACACGGCCCACTTGAAATGAACCCAGCCAGAACAGGAAACCCACTCGGAAAAAACAAACAAAATGAGCAGGGTTGTGAGAAAACAAAACCACTCCTTAAAGTTTTTAAACATTTTAAATGGCTTTAAAATGTAGTCATTTGCACAGTGAAGACATAAATGATCTGAATCCAGACATGACTGTGATCTAGTATTTTTACAGGACAGATTTTTCCCTCATGATAATCTTTGCTTTGTCGCATAGTGTACTGTAGCACATTTATGGACCAACACTTTGCTCTTGTTTTTCTAGCCCTTCTCTTAGGTTACAGATGCCCAAGGCATAAATGAGTACAGAGGTTCAACCTTCTAAGGCAGATCATCACATGACACAGGCTGACCTCTTTGTTTGCTGGAAAATAGCCCCCTCACAAGGGCAAAGCCATTCCTCATTTTAGTAAATTAGCCTCTTTCCGAATGTTCTCTAATAGAAACTGCAGGAAACATCTGTGTAGTTAAATCTCACTTAACTCCTTAATCATGTGTTAAGGATACATTCTTCAAATTGAAACATGTGGACCAAATGAATGGTTTTTTCTTCTTTTACGTTTTGGATACACAGAACAAAATGTATCTTAGTTGCCAGCGCTGACAGCTTAAGTGTGTGGATGTGTTTTAGTAGTGCTTCATGGACATGTCTTCATGACCTGGATGCACTTAGGTTTTCATTTCCTCATGCCACACACTGGGCTTCTTTTATCCAGACAGTTTTCCTTCCCTCATTTGTGGCCACTCTGGGTGCCTAATCCCTCTTCCTCTCCAGCCATCTGCTTCTTTCAGCTGCCAGTTCAGCAGCTGGCCACCCGCTTGCACGTATAGGCTGGCTCCAGTCTGGGTTCACCTGGCTCTTACCCCACCATATGCTGGGAGGTCGTGGGTCCACTCCGCTCTTCCGTGTCCTGGAGGCACAGACCACAGGCGCCTGCACACACCGGCTGCAGTCCTGCGCAGTGACTCTGCTCCTATCTGTGAATGAAGTGCTTCGTCTTCCTTCCGGCAGGACCTACAAGAGCTGCGCTTTTATTTCCGTTTGCAGACCTGAGGCTCTTCATCAGCTGTTCCCTTGTGCTTCCTACTTATACTTTACCATCCCAAAGGCCACACCAGCTGAACTCACTGTCACCAACTGCCAGACTACAGGAGCTATTTGGGGCTCCCAATGCGCTGTTGTGGGTCTATCCCATTCATCATAGATATTTATCAGCATCCCTGACCTCTACCTTCTAGATTCTCTTAGCATCTCTTCCCCTGGTATGACAATCCCAAGGCCCTGCGCACTTAAATGGCTGTCCCTTTGATGAGTAAAATTGCCAGGTCTGAGCCCAATCAAGATAAGGCTGCCTTTCAAGAGATGAATTACCAAACACCCAAGACCACAGCATCATCCAAAAGGTATGGGCATGTCAGGAGCATAGAAATCCATCTGCAGGAGGACCAAGCTCCAAATTTCCCAAGATGAGGGTGGGAAGAGAGGAGCAGAAAAAGTTCCCCATGAGCAATAGTGCTTCCCTAGTGTAGCGCAGTGCTTGGAGGAGAGACAGGGATGGCTAGCAGCCCTCTCAGTGGCCAGCTGCCCTCCAGCATCCACCTGAAGGATACTGCCCCACTGGGGCCCCTCTGCCCCTCCACTCCACATAGGGAATCCACAGGGTGTCCTGCAATAGCTTTTGTACTAGTGCTTTGCTCAGAAAACATTGGATCCCGATCCTTCATTATGCACCTTTCTGATCTCTCAAATTTAGAAATCCTCTGCCTTCTGCAGGGGGAAGCTGGGGACAATACAGCATCTCAGAAACACAGCTGGCTGGCACCAACTGTCCTCTCCTTCAGCCTCACCTCAGGAGCCTCAGTGGCCTCAGAGCAGGCTTGGGGAACACAGAACTGCCTTTCTTTTTGAAATTCCCAGGAATCAACTTGAAGAATCATTTCTCTTCGGGCTTTTCATGGTTATTACATAACTTCCAATACCTGTCTCCTGAAGTCTGCCCCCCAAAAGGCTGAAAAGGGTCCTGAAACATTGACAGCAAAATCAACACATCTCTATACTCTTCAGAGCAAGCTGAGCAAAAGAGCAGACAGAGGACAGGCTTGGAACTGGGTTTTTTGTTTTTTTTTTTCTTCTCCCAAAGTACTTAACACTGGCTGTAGCTTAATGAAGCCAAAACTTCCTAGAGAAAACTTTCCCCGGCAATTCACCAACTTACAGGCATCTTCTCCATTTTGCAATGTGCGATGTCCCCTGGGAAGGACAAATAGGATCTTAAAAGTCAAGAGTATTCTTTCTGTGGATTCTCTCCTTTTATCTTGCAGCATTTCTGGTCTGTTACTTATTTCATGGAAGATCCTTTTTAAAAAGTTATCTCCCGCATATGCAGTACATGTGAAATTACCTAATTGGTAGAGACCTTTGGGGATTGAATTGCATGAGGGTGGCAGGACCCATCTTTCTGTTTATGTTTCCAAGATACAGTTTACCAGGAACAGTTCTTTTCTGAGTATAGCCTTGCTTGGCTGAGACTGGATCAAAGCTAGGGCAGACTGAAAGAGAAGCCCTGGATTTTCACACTTCTTTTGTCATGGGAGTCTTCCTCCCCACGGAGTGAATGTTTCCTGTACTGTCTCTGTGGTACCCAGCCCAGGGTGTCAGAGACAAGAGGCTGGGACCATTGGCAAATTATAGCTCAGCAGGGGAGATGAAGTTGCAGTTTTCCTCATTTAACAGGGACCCTTATAAATGTACCAATAATGGTCATCCTGTGAGCTCCCCTATCATGAGCAACCCTATGCTTACTAAGTCTCTTTGTAAAGTATACTGACCCCTTGACCTACATGTGGTTTACTTCCCGACTTCCCAGCCGTAGGGTATGTATGCAACTCTCTTCGTATGAGGAGTAATTAGCTTTCCCCATCTGTCCTCCAGTCAACTGTGATAGAAATCTTTTAAATAGATTTCTATAAGGAAACCAAAAGTATTTTTAATGTTTATAAATTTTAATTGCACATAATTGTATATTCTTGGGGGGTTCAGCATGCTATTTCAATGCAGACATATAATGATAATTATGGCCACAGAATGGGCGTAATAGTCACCTCAAACATTTTTTTATTCCTTTTTGTTGAGAACATTTAGAATCTTCTCTACTGGATTTTTAAAAATGTATTTGGTAGAGGGTCCCACTATGCAGCTTGGACTTACAGTGATCCTCCTGTAATCCCAGTGCTGGGAGGCTGAAAACAGGAGGATCACTATGAGTCCAGGCTGTGTAGTGAGACCCTGTACCAAATACTTAAATTTAAAAAAAAAGCAAACCATCATATCTAAAGCTGTAACTGAGGGCAGTTGTTATTCACTTCTTTTCTAAAATTTTTGAAATTCTGGATGGGAGAATACAGATTTTCAGTTCTATTCAGTTCTAGAAGCTGGTGTAAAAAACTGTCTGATGCTTGTTAATTACGCTAGACTTACAGCCATCCATTTGGAGTGAGGCAGGAGACTGGTGATAGGCTACTGACACATTGGAAGAGGCAGAAGCTAACCTGGTTTGTTCTGTGGTCTTCAGTAAGCATAATTCACATGCGGCCCTTTCCTTCTTCTGGCTTGTCCCCAATGGAGCTTCCTGGCAGGAAGGTCATGTGTAGGGAGTGGGTTCCCTACCAGGAATGTTTTATTGGGCTGCTTACTATGTTAGTAAAAAAAAAAAAAAACAGTTCGAACACTTTGGTAGATCCTTAGCTTCATGAACTCTAAATACATGTGTAAAAGCCTGAATTTCCATAAATACAACAATGCATAGAAGTATTACCACCAGAAGCACATCCTCTGGTATTTTACCTGCCTATTAGCATTTGAATGCCTGCCATAAGCCATTCCTTTTGACACACAGAAATCTCTCTCTCCCAACTGCTAACATGTTGCTTCTATTATTTTCATACAATTCGAACATTTAAGTGATACCTTAAGAATCAATCCCTGCAACCGCATCTGTGAATTGTGTTTGTTGCAAAGTGACAGATGAAAATAAATACATTGTACTGCACTGCAGAGCATTCACTTAATTCTTCAAAGCCATGGGGAAGTAGGGGACAAGAATAGATCCAGTGAAAAGCAATTTCAAATGACAGATGCTTTTCTCCCTGTCTTATTTTATTCTCCCTTTCCTACTCTGCTTGATTCTTAAGCTGAAACCCATGGAATAGATGTATGCATAGATATGTATACAACTTGATCGCACCGATAGATACATTAGAAATATTCTACTGATTGGGCCAGGGAGATAGCTCAGTGGTCTAAGCAGTTGCCTGGCAAGCATAAGGACCCCGTTCAATCCCTGGTACTGCACGTTCTATCAGCCAAACGCCATGCTGGCCTCTGAAACCAGGTATGGTAGCACACACCTGCAATCCTCTTGCTGGGGAGGCTGAGACAGGAGGGTCACTATGCGTCTGAGCTGCATAGCAAGATCCTTTGTCAAATAAGTCCTTAACAAAAAAGGAAAGAAATAGTCTATTGATTGGCCCATAGTGGTTTCCTGCAAATACTTTGTTTCCTTAGCTGGACATTTTCCTTTGTCATGTAGAAATCTCTTGTCCTGATTCCATAACATGTTGCTTCTGTTATTTGCATATTTCAAACTCATAAGATTTTTGGTTCAAAGTCCTCAAGTTGTAGTCAAGACATAGTTTGAAAAGAATTTATTAATACTGGGCTGGCCAGAGAGCTCTGCAGATTAAAGCACCTGCTTTGCCAGGTGCAGGGACCAGGTTTCGACCCCAGGTGTGTCCTGCCACCCCCGCCCCCGGGGCACACTGAGATGGCGATTGAGTCTGGGCATGGTGGCACACACCTGTAATCCCAGCACTTGGGTGGCTGAAAACAGGAGGAACGCTGAGCCTGATTTACACAGTGAGACCCTGTAGACCATGTACTAAACACATTTTTTAAAAAGAAAAAAATATATATATATATATGTTCTAAAGGACTATATAGATGTGAAGTTGGCACTTTTCATGTGTCAAACATTTATCCACTCTTTACCTTCACTCAGTGATCCAGTTTTGAAGAAATCCTAGGAAAGAAGCATCCTGTTTTTAAATTTAAATTGTTTTCATTGTGAGTTGTTCCCCTTTTGATCAAAGAGTTGCACGTTGCAGGTTCTCACGGGTCTTCACATAGAAAATGACTACCACTGAAGTCCATGTGAGCCCTGGGTGGTGAGGGGTGCTTGGAATGATCGCATTCTGGGAGGCTGCAGCCGAAGGATGGCAACTCTCAGAGCAGCCCGGACAGCTTAGAGACTCCGCAAGACCACGTCTCTACATGAAAAGTAAAAAAGGAATGGGGATATAGCTCAGTGTGAAGACCCTACGCTTAATGCCCAGTGTCAAATTAAAAAGTAAATGGGAAAAAATTGACCAAAAACAAAAAATAAGGGGTTGCTCACACAGAGCCACTTTGCCCCCACCAGTTGATCCTGCCTACTTCTCCAACACACTTCCATTTCTTGAAGCTGGTTAGCTGGGAAAAATAATGTCAGGATCTCATTAAGCTAATGTGCTCCAGGATTCATTCCAACCATTTTCATTGGTGACCATCACTTTTGTGTGGACCATTGATACCTTACCCTGAAAAAAGTCAATAAAAATCTAAATGAGGGACCTAGATACATGTCAGTTACACTGGCTGGCTTTGCAGTTATTCTTTTTCTCCATGCTTTGAAATAGCAAAGAATCCCCTTTGAACTCCATTCCCAGCTGTCACCAAAGATGGTCCATGTGGATGGCAGTGGTGCTTTGGTTTCCCTCAGATTCTCTTGATAGCTAGTAAGAAGTGATTGTAGGGCTGGGGAGATAGCTGAGTAGAATAGGCACTTGTCTGATAAGCACAGGTTCCTGAGTTCAATCCCTGGCACTGCAAAAAGGAAAAAAAAAAAAAAAAAAAAAAAAAACAGAAGAGTTACATCAATGACTTGTCAAATCATGAAAGAAAATTGCTTTGTTTATCCTGCCTTATTGCACAAGAGTTAGAAAAGTACAGCACAGTACCGAGCAAATGGGGAGGTCCCATTCCTCCCTCTGCTACCTGTCAGCTATCACTTTGCAGTGGGCCCATCACCACCTCTGTCTCAACCCTGCCATCACTTCAGCATGCATACCGGAAATCTCATGCATGTGTAACTAAAATTTCATATTCAGTTTTTTTCTGGATAGTCTTGAACGTTTATATGAAAAAGGCAGTTTCAGCTGGCAAAATGCATAATGGAATGAGCAAAAGCTAGCGAAATCTTCTGTTTCTTGTATGAGCACGAAGCCTCTCCCCTGCACACTGGTCTCCCTTTGAGCAGCTGCTAGCTGCTGCTTCACCCTGCAACTTGGCAAACCACAAAATGACCTCCATCACTTCCTGGTGCTGTCTTCCTGCACAGTGCAGTGACTAAAGTCTCAAGCCAGGAGCCAGGTGCAGAGTGGCGGGGCTGATTCACTTTTCAATTTGTTTTTAATATCTATAAGTAGGGTGCTGTCTCCATCAGCAGCCAGGCTGTGCACAGGTTCAGTGGCAGCTTTGGTTGAAGGAGCAGGCAGCTCCAAACACAACACATCCTCGTTCCAAGGCTGAAACCAAGTGACAAGTCACTGGCAGAGCCCCTTAGTGAGGTGTCTGAGTCTGCCATGGAACGCCACTCCTCGCTGGCCCTTGATTTACACTAAAACTGTTATCGCTGAGAAGACCACAGTTTTTAATTTTCTTCTTGACAGATAAATCTTGAAATTGATTGTGGCAGTTAGATGACTATATAGTAGCTCTAAAAACATTTCTATTTTTATGTTGCTGAGATGGGAGACAAGCCTGTACTTCTATCCAGTGAAATTTTCAAAATTACAGGATTTAATTTTGTGAGATAAAATTCAGTTTACACATTTATTCCTACATTTATACATATATCAGTATGTAAGTAATCTGCAATAAAATTTAGGATCTATCATTTATATTATATTTAAGTAATTATTAATGCATACAAGGAAGCTAAATAGCTGGGCATTCGCACCTTAAAATTATAAAACAAATTGTTTTGTTTTACAGTGATTTTTCTCAGAACTGAATATGGTATAATTTTTCTAAGAATGCAGTATATTTTCTTTCTACCCTCATTATATTCATTTTCTTTAGTTTTACAAAGATAAAATCTTATGTAATCAAAGCTCAGAATCATATCAATTTTTAATATCCTTTGAATCATAGGAATGATACATTTGAAATATAAGAAAAAAGAATCATTTCAGTAATGCATTTTCATGATCATTGTTTTTTTTTTATGATAAAGCACAAGCTTCCCTAAAGCTTTGCATCTTACTTTGTTCATTTAGCTTTTATTGTTATCATTGGTCCAAGTTGCTAACATCCTCGTAACTGTAATTTTTAATGGTGTGCTTATTCTTTTGGGCCTACAAGCCATACTTTCAGAAATTATGTGTAATTAATTTTTAATTACATATTCTCTGGTTATCCATTATATTCAATTCAGAGCAAATAGATGACTGTAGAATCTACACCTGCCTGTATCCCATGTCCGTGCATCTATCAAACCAAAGCAATTTTCTGTCTTTCATTCATCCTGTCATTTCTTGGAAGTAATGATGGTCCACAAGTCAAAGAAATATGAATCTTTCAAATTAGGTAGGAATTATCACAACTCTGCGTAAGAACTGTGCATAAGGAGCCATAGTTCTACATAAGAAGTGAAGGCCTTTTGATGTTGGCAGCCACCTTGATGTCCAGCCTCCTGGTACCCAGCCAGCCTAAGTCATCTCTCCCCCACTTCCGGTAGCAAGTGTGACGCCATTGTCCTCGGGCAGTGCATCCCCTACAGCTGCCTGTTGCACTCACTTGCGCCCTTGTTCGTTCTCACGCCTCCTCCTCCGCCCTGTGCGCCCTATGGCAAGAATGACTCTAGCCGGGGTGGAGCCCACCCCACTGGCGCTATTCATATTCACCACTTGTTGTGATGTGTACCTGGGATGTGTGCGGAAGGCAACGCTGTGAGCATGCAGATGTTAAAGATGTTTACTCTCTCGTTTTTCTTCCACCAGTGGGATGGAGTAGGACCTCTTCCAGACTGTGCAGAACCACCAAAAGGGATCCAGATGCTGTGGCACCCATCCATAGTCAAACCCTACCTCACGCTGCTCTCTGAGTGCTCAAACCCAGACACGCTGGAAGGGGCAGCAGGCGCCCTGCAGAACTTGGCTGCAGGGAGCTGGAAGGTATGGCTAGTTCATTGTAATACGAAAGAAGTCTGGAATGATGAGCGAGTCTGTAGAATTTAACACAAGCGTGGTAGTGAGAAATGCAATTCTCATAAGAAATTTAGAATGTTAGAGGAAAAAAACTACTATATTGTGTCTTCTTCGGAATTAGAAAGGTATCACATAAAATGGTTTTTTTTTTTCTTATGTTGTTCAAGATCATTATGAACCCAGATGAATAGAGGACAGGACAGTCCTTGAAAATGTCGGAGCACACGTGGGAGTCAGTAAGGAGAGCCGAGCTACGTCACTTTCAGGGCTGACTGATTTGTTGATGTTTTTAATGCACTTCTATTGACTATTAAGGGAATGGATCTCCAAACTTCTTGTATACACACCCATGTAAATATTTCACAGGTTGTACTAGGCCCAAGTCTCCGTAGAAGAGAACCCCTTACATTTCTAGTTTAAAGCTTACCAAGAAGAAAATTATTGTTATTTGGACAAAGGTGTTAAAGTCAGTGTAAGGCAAGTAAGAGAAAGTCAGTTTCTCTGAGTCTTCAGAACTATGCCATTTCTTATTTTCACAAAACTTCATAGAACCCTTAGTTTGGATAGAAGGGATCCACCTTATCAAAGCACTCCTAAGTCTGGACAGTGAGATCCTGTTACACAAAAAATTGTGGCTTCTGTTAGAGAAAGAACATGTCAAAGGAGAAAATAAGAGGGTTTTCTTGTTTGTTTGTTTGTTTTTTTGACATCATGTTCCATCCATTTACTATCAAAGCTCAGGGTCTGGAATACTCATAAATCACTTTTTTCTTTGACATTTATCTTCTTCAAAGCAGTGCTAGTGTTGACACATGGCCACAGGTAATTTTCAGAAATTCAGAGCCTCACTGCCACATGGCCTTGCCTCAGTATTGCCGTTCAGCTCTGCACATCTCTCCACTTACACCTTCCGACGCTGCCTTCCCCTCACTTCCTTCCTGGCTTCTCTTGTCACTTTTCATTTCCAGGGCTACAGTCCCACTTACAGTGTTTCCTTCTGCCTCAGCCACTGGAGCTCTCAGGCCCAGCCCTGGACTAAGTGTGGAGCCAGATGCTAAGGTGTGGCTAATCTCTCTCCGGGAGAGACCCAACTGTCCCTCTCCTTCCCTATCCTAAAGCCTTCCCCATCACTTCTCCCCAATGTGTTCCTGGGCTAGAAGTGGAGGAGTCTCTTGCTTTCAACCAGAGATGGGAGGAGAAAAGTTTCCAAGGCAGACTCTTACCCTTAAACAATCAAGAAGACGGTCATTATGGAAACCACCTCCTTGGAAGAGAACTTAGATCTCAGGTTCCTTTAAGTTTTGCTTAGTTCTAGGAAGCTTTGCCTCAGTTCCCCCATCAAGCCACTGGTCTGCCTGTTCGGGCGTCAGTGTCACCTCACGTACCCCATCAGTATTATCTTCAAACAGAGATCAGTACCCTCTTGCTGCCTCACTCCACGTGGTGCAGCTCTATCACAGTGTGGGGCACACCCCGCACCCCTGCTTGGACTGGCATGGAAAAGCAGGAACTGGGCTAATTCTGACCCATACTTGATGGTGGCAAATCAAGCATACCACCTGGAGATACGCTTTGTTACTTTACCAGCTATGTCCTTGGAAATAATGTGGGCCCTTGTCATGATGACTTAAAAATAAGGCATTGTTTTTGATCATTAGACAATTTTGACTTAAGAGCTCCACTTTTAAGCTCTGCACTTCATCTTAAAAGGTGAAGAGGAGATATGAATAATATGTAGCAAAATGCATCAATCAAATTTCTGGAGTTCCAAGTGTAAAATCCGACAACTAAGCTATGTGGAATGAAACTGACAGCACATTAAATAGTGCAAAACAGGGGCTGGGGAGATATAGTTCAGTGGAATAAGTGCTTGCCTAGAAAGTGCAAGGTTGTGAGTTCAATCCCTGGTGCCACCAAAAAAAATAAAATAAAATAAAAGTTTGGCTTCAATAGTGCTAAACAATGATTGGTGAATGTGAAGTTAAAGAATGCTCTCCATCTGAGCACCAAATTTAAGATGAATGTTGGCAATTATCCCTTCTGTCATTTGCACTACAGTTGCTCACAGAGTTACTGAGGCTGTTCCTTGCAAGGGAATTGGGTGTGTAGGCCCTTCATGAGCCAATCAGGTCTCACTATTTCTTCATACCCCTGCTGTTTAATCTGTGCTTCATTGAGCAAAAAGCACTCACACAGCAGCATTTAACTCAAGCAGTATCTACCCACAAGCCTTCTCTAGAAGCATCTATCAGGAAACATTTGGTAGCACGTATTATGGACAGTTTGTCCTAGGAGGACCACATTGTGTGGCCCTTTGTTTGGTCCTTGACCAAACAAAGGAATGCAATATACAATAGAAAAGTGATAGGAAGGAGTCAGAGGAGAACCACACTCTCTTTTGAATCTAGAATTAAGGTGCCCAGTGGCCTGAGGATTTCTGTAGTACTGCTGATCCCTGAAGGTCACAGTGGTGAGCACCCTGTGTCAGGTACCAGGCACTGGGTCACAGGGCAGCCCGGTTAGCTGAGATTTCAGATATCAGGATAAGAAAATGATAGGTTTTCAGTCTCTTGCCATTTTTGTACTTATCATATGCTACTTTGGGTTCTCTAATGCCAGTTACGGAGGCAGTAGGATGCCTGCTCTTGCTGGCAGCCACATCCTGCTGAGTGCTTCTAACACAAAAGCTTGAATTGTAGGCAGGCACAGATATCCCCACCATGGGATCTGTGCTGACATATCCAGAGGAGGTTTACTTGGAAATTTTTTCTATTACAAATAGAAACTATTAAGAAGGAGGAAGAGGCCATCAAAGAGCTGCAGTCGGCATCACAGAGCTGCCCTGTGTTACAAAGCTTAATAGTTATGACCTGAGATCCCTAAATTACATTACATTTTAGGTAACAAGGTAAAAAATGCAGTGAAGAGGGCCTCTAATCAGGTGTACATTCCTACGATGCACCGGAGAAGCAAGAGTCGATGCCCTCACAGAAAAAGATGAGTTTTTTTTTTTTTTTTCTTAAGTAAATACAAGGCTTAAAGAACAAAAAGTAGCAGAAGCCATTCATTGTCCGGGCTGTGCCATACCTGCTATATGGATAGGCTTAATGCTGCCCTTCTGTCCCCAAGAAAATCTTCAATTGTTACTAATACATTTTGGAGGACAGAAAACATTTTTGAAACATTTATATCCCAATGATTAAAGTCGCATTTTGACTCTTAGGAGATTGGTCTTACTATAAGTGCTGCTTACCTAATAATCCTAAGCAAATGGGGATTGCTAACAAATATTTCTGTGTATTTATAAATATGCACATGCATACAAAACCCAAGGTACAAATACACAACGTTATAGAGGAGACAATCGTATTAGCACCAACTATGGTGTGATTTATTAATCTACTGTATTACATGGGAAAGAAGTTAAACAATTCTTAGAGAAGACTCATTAAACCAAACACTGATAAATTACTATAATTTCAAGAAGACTGAAAATGATTCAACCCCAAGTCAAGTAAAAAACTCCTTACTTTAGAACTGATATCAACTCCCCACAAAAAGTAATCTTTATGTACTATAAACATCTAGTAATAAAAAATAAAGGTTGTCTAAAAAAATAATTCTAAGAAAAATTTAGAAGGATTAAAATCCCAATTTATGAACCATAAGAGCATGTATTTTCATGCTAACAGAGTTACCCTTGGAAATCTAAAGTCCAAAGAATGTGTTTTTACAGCATCTGCAAATTTAGGGGTATTTCTTTAGTGTCCTTAACTTTTTATGATCTAACAAAACCAAAAACGTGTAGGTAAAACACCAGAATTTTGCATGGAGACACCTTTTTTATGGACCTCATCATCTGAAACAATAACTTCACTTTATGAAAAGAGTCTACAATGCCCCTTTTCTGTGACCAACTGACTAACAAACTAGATCTGTATAATGGCTCTTAACACTTTTTAAACTTTAAAACACTCGTTACTTGGTTTATGAGCATCAGATAATGGCATTGTGCAGAAGGAAACATAAATATTTTTGGCATGGACTTCGGTTACCTTTTTTCCCTTTACAGTATGATGATTTTGTTCGCTGCAGAATATTAAATCAATGGATATAGTAGTCTGAAGATTTATAAAATGTGATGGAATGCTCTTTTGATTCCCATTTATGGTTTATTTCCACTGTAATTGAGCTTTATGGAAACTTAGGGCTTCAACTCTAGAAATACACCTGTGCTATCTATAAAAGCAAATGTGTTAGGTAACAGAGCATAATCAATTTTACTATGAGACTGTGGCTATTCTCAAAGAAGACAGTTTGGCCATTTATTTTGAAAATTAGAAATAATTTTAAAATGCTTAATAACATATAAATATTCAATTAGATAACTTGACAGCAACATAGATGTAGTAAAGAAAGAAATAGAAGCTCTGATCATAGCATTCAACAGAATAAACTATGAACTTGGTGTAGTTTAGAAGACAGTGTATTTTGGTGCAAGTGAAACAGGGCAGATGAGTAGAATGTAACAAATGAAAGGAAGAGTAACAATTTGTCACTTAAGATGAAGTGCATTGGCTTTGTCCCAGTTAATGGTGTGAGGCAGAGCATAAGGTTTAAATACAAAGAAACAGTTTTGAAAGATTATAGTGGAAATGGGTCATGAACCATTATACCTAATGGGTAACAACCACGGCCAGTAAGAAAAGCACTGTATTATCCAAGGACACTGCACTATTGTCAAGCTCCTAGGCATGGTACACTCAGGCCATATGACTAGCCTAAAGCAGGACAAAAAAAGCCCATTCTAGTTAGAGAAAGAGGGCCAGAGGTGCACCAATAGCCAAGTCATGATCCTAGCAATTTCTTGTCTACAAGATCCAGGAGACAGTATTGACATTAAAAATTATGTACAGTGTAAGTATCTTACACATCCAAGTGAACTATAGGGTAGATCTATTTTTGACAGCTTGGCATTGGTTTTATCACTGTCATTGGACAATCTGATTTCTGAAGTCCTAAATCATAAATATCCATTCAGAAATTATAGAAACTGCTGAAGCAGAGGAACTTTGCTTTGAGTCGAGATGCCAAATTGACTTTTCTCCAAGGAAGAAAGCAATGATAATTAGAAATCAGAAAATATGAAGCAGTGCATTTTTGTAAGGCACTAAATATTAGTTGATGGGCGTGGGAGATAGTTTAAGGCATAAGCACCTGTCTGGTAAGCGCAAGATCCTGAGTTTGAGCCTCAGTACTAGATAAAAACAAAAACACCTAAACATTAGTTGATAAAGGATAAAGGTCTTGAGGAAACAGGAAATGAAGGAGGTGAGCCTTGTGATTCCCAGATCATTCCTTTGAGTGGCTGACAGCCATACCTCCAGGATTGAGACCCAGGAAGCCTGCAGACCCACTGCATCTAAAGATCTACAGGGTGTAACTGAGAATCTGGGGAGCTCAGAAAACCCAAGAGAAGAAAGTCTGACACAGAAAATGCAGAAAATGGGAGGTGTGAAGAGGACTCCTCCTGATATTCAGTAAATTATCAACGCATACATGAGGAAAACATCCAAATCTGGGGAAGATGCTCTGAAATGACAAGACGGTGAACTTTGCCTCTTACAAGAAATGAGTGTCAGATATGTTTTCAAAAGCCACGTAGGACAATCTAACAATTTATAGGCCCTTCAGTAGCATATTAAGAAGAAACTTGATTCATGTAAATGACAATTAGCCCTAGACTAAACATGCTATAGTCTTTTCTATCAAGTCCTAAAACTGATACCCAAAAGGAACAAAAATTGTCAAATAAATGGAATATATTTTATGTCCCCACAGAGAGTAGGAATAAGAATGACATTTCTGAGTAAAAGAATGTCTAGCACCTATCTAAATTAAAATTAAAGATATCTGATATTCATTTGAAAATTACCCTTTTATCAAGCAAGAGGGAAAATGTAATCTATAATGAGGAGAAACCAGTTCAGAATTGCCAGAGATGTTAGAACTAGCAGGCATGAAATTACTTATAACTGCATCCTGAAGTTCAGAAAGTTAAATGGAAATGCAGAAAATATATAATAGAACCAAATAAATTTTCAGGAGTTGAAATACGGCATCTGTGATGGAAAATACTTGAGATGCAATTAACCGCAAATTAGACATTGCAAAAGAAAAGGTTAGTGAACTTGACGATAATGATGGAAACTATCCAGATGAGAAGTCAGGAGAAAAAAAGAACAGACCATCAGTGGACATCAGTTAGCTTGATATGTACATAATTGCAGACCCCCATGAGAGGAGAAAGGAGCAAGAGAAAAGAGCAATAAAATACTTGCAGGAATGTGGTTGAAATTCTTTCAAATTTAATGAAAATTATAAGCTCACAGATGCAAGAATCCCCAAAACAAGAAATATGAATAAACTACAGCAAGCATCATAAACAAATTGCTCAACATCAGTAATAAGGGGAAAAATCTTTTAAAACCATCCAAAGAATAGCAGGCAATTTCTCTGTAGTTTCTCATCAGCACCATGGACAGCGTGATAGAAAGTCCAACAAGCCATTACAAATTCCAAGGGTTTCCTTGGGGTCATTTTGGCAACGAATTGGTGAGGACAGAGGAAGCATGCTCCAACAACACTGAATAGGGCTAGGGTTCAATTATATAGAACTCCTTTTATTACATTACTATACTGTTCTTTATGGTTAGGTCAGCTGCTACAACAAAAAGATGTTCAGTTATGTTCCAGATACAGAAAACAGCAGTTACTTTCCCCTGATATCACAGGAAAGGGCAGATATTAAAGGTAGGGAGCTTTGAAATTGTTAATTCACCTAGATTAAGAGCCATTCCACTGTCTTTAACACGGCCACACAAGGCCGCCTTTATCATTACCATCCAGGAGCAAGAAGCAAGAAAAAAACCTAAGCAGCAAAAATGGTTCCATAAAAATGAAGACTGCATCTATATGCCCTCACTTATGAGCTGCCCTCTCCTCCTAACCCCCAGGAGATAAATGCCTTCATAGCACTGTACTCTACCAACAATGAAGATTTGCAGGAAGGTCATCTAAATCCACATTCATGAAAAACCAAGCACCTTTTTCTTATGACACAAAAATGTGATGATACATTCAATTTGTGTTACAAATACTGTCATATTACACTTTAATTATGCTCGAGTTACCCGACTGAGGCTTCACCAAGAGCTGAGATTTATACTTGCAGGACTGAGGGACCTCCTCAGTATATTCCCCTCTAGACTGCTCTGAAGATTACTTTCAGATTTCCATTTCCTCTTCACCAAAAGTTTAAAAATTACATTGTATTCCAAAAACTGAAATTCTTTTCTGAATCTCAGTAAAACATGAAGTTCAGTCCCTCTTCCCTTGACATTTGATGTTTAAAAAGAAAATTACCTATATTGAAGGAAGAGCTTTTCTGACTTGGTACCTACTAAGTGAGAATAGAAACAACTGAATTACTTTTGTTGTTTTATACTGAACAAGAAATAGCAGCAGACCTGTGCTGTGTGTGCCCATGGCTGAGGCACGAGTCTACCTCCCTCCATCCACTGTGAGAGGGCAGGTGTGGCCACAGTTCCTAGGATACCTCCTCAGGATCCTGTTCTACAGCACTTAGACAAGAGAGAGGCAGGAGATTCTCGGTGAGGTCTCAGACTGCCTCAGTCTCATCCCACACAGGGCCTGCCATGGAAAAGGGTCCTATTTAACGCTCTGCAAGGCATTTCTAAATGCCACCATATGCAGTGATAACACTGCCAATATTTGATAACATTCACATTAGAAAAAAAATTCTTATATTCAAACAAGTTTGTTTTTAAAAACAAGGTTGTTTAGTTGAAAATTAAAGAATGCTGAAATAGCTTGAGAGTGGAGAAATAGAAGCGTGTGTCTGTATGCGCCTCAGAAGTACTTCCTGGGGGTCACTGTTGCTTGAACTTGACCTTTGCCAGCCTTTACCACAAAGAGAGTGGGAAGGCCACTTCCATCAGTAACTAATATTTCTTTAATATTTTCATTAATATTTTGAACATTGACTTTTCAGCATTGAAAAAATATGTGCAATAAAGTTCAGTCTTTGCACTAACCTGATTTTTAAAAATAAAAGTGAAAAAATACTTAAAATGTACATTTAAATGACCAATAGTTGCTATTGCCTTAACCAACATTTGCATTTATTAAGTTCATTTATTGTCTAACCATAGAAGGACACTCTCCACTAATTCTGTTAATTAAAGATACCACTTTTCCAAATAACTTTTGGAATTTTGAAAGCAAAAATGATTGCTCTTATAACAGCTCTGAGGTTGAAGAGCTGCTACAGGAGTCCTGCACCTACTACACAGAGCTCCCAGCCTGGGTAGGGCTAACGCCAGTCGGTTGCTTCATGAATCTCAATGCAACCACCAACTACAGTATCTTTGTCAACTCAGAAACTTGGCCATTCAGATAGTAATGTAAGGCATACTTCAAAAGCTAATGGTTTCTGATTATGTATGCACCTTTTATGATAACCTGCCAGCAAAATAAGACTAAATAGATTTTCTGCCCTCTGATCATGAGATTGTGGTACCATGCTAAACAACATGGCATCGCAAAGAAATCCATAGAAAAATTCAGAATCTCATGCATGCTGCATGAGATTCTGTGTGGCGTGGAACTTTAAGTGCCTTGTGGCCCTGTGACACCACAAGATAAGCAAATGTTTCAGAATGCTCACGCTATGTTCAGAAGAGCTTGATTTCAAGTTGTGTTTCTTTCAAAAGAGAAAAAAGATGGGGAAGTGGCTAATTTAATTAAGTCAGTGGGAAACAGAAAAGCACTAAACAGCAAACTGTATTCCTAAAGCAAGAGCACTTTAAAAATATAATAAATAATAAACATACTGAGAATTTTAGCACTATAATAGGTTCAGGCTCAGAAGAAATTATTTTGTACTTAAAGGTGAACATTATCTGTAGTTATTCAGAAAATTATTAGGGTTTTAAAAGAAAAAAAACAAACCACACTGCTAATCTTTTAGCAACATAAATCAGCTTTAATGTAATTGCCTCAGCTTAATCAGGGGAGAAATTTTTGCAAAAACTGTAGACATCAATTGTGTTTATGGCCAGACTGAGAGTTTTTGAAGTAAAGCCCCCTGGAAATGCACAAGGCAACCGGGCTTAAAGGGTTGTAATGCTGCTGACTTCGCTCACCACGCCCTCAGTGCATGCAGCAAGGAAACTCACCGGGCACACATCTGTGTGCAGCTCACACCGCTTGGTATGATCCACTTTGTGTTGTCTCTGGGCTCTCATGTTTCCTGATGCAAAAACCAAAAGCAGTGAATCTAAACATTTCTCGGTAAATTCAACCAGCCTCCACTGGTTCCCACTCCTGCCAGGCTTAATGCCCCGCAGTTGCACTGCCCTCAGCCCTTTTCCTCTCCTCCTCGTGCAATGGAAGCTACACTTGAGGTTCAGTCAGGTGCCCATTGGGAGGGGGCGGTGGGGGCTGGGTCGTGGTTTGATTCCATTTCTCAGTCAGGAATTATTTGTATCTTCCGCCACCTGTGGTCTAGGACGTACATAGATGTGACAGTTGGCGACTGCCCCATCTTTGGTCCTCTACCCTGGTGGCTCATACCTGCCTCTCTCCCTTGGGGGCTCCCTAGAGAGCAGCCACAGCCTTTCCAGACCCATCATTCTTGGGCTCCTGGCCGAGTAACCCTCTTCAGCCCTGAGTCCTCAGCCCTTGCTCAGCTGACTTACATGTCACTCGCTCAGGCCCATGGAACACCCAGCTGTCCCAAGGCACTGGCCACACAGGTGCCATCTCCAGGCCACAAGCCATATTGCCATTTGTACCAAGCCCCCACCCCAGGATGGTGCTGGAGATTTTGCAGAGTTGCTGTCAGCTCTTCACTCTGCCGTCTCCACAGGATGCTTTATCACTCCTCCATCACCCACAGCAGGAACTTGTCCAGGGTGATTTTCACGGTTTAGATTTCAGCCTTCACAATGCTATTCATCTTTCCCAAACTGTCTTCTTCCCTCTGCTTGGAAGTGCTGTATGGAGTCTGAGGAGAAAGGAAAATCTTTCTCGCCTCTTCTAGCCCCTCCCTGTGTGTCCCATGCCTCACCTGGACTCATGCCCTCTAACCTTACCCATTCTACTTTTGATGCTTTCTTTTCTGTCCATTCTCACAGCACCTTGCTGTTGGGCCCAACAGTAGCCCAAGGTTCTCCCTCAGAGAAGACAAGGGTCAGAGGAGCACAGCAGCTACAAGTGCACAGTATTGTCCTATCACGTGCAAATGAAAGTGTCGCTGTCCTAACACGCACAGGTCTCAGTTACACCTAGCTTCTTGTACCAGACCTATGAAGTCTGGGCAAGCTCTTCTCGAGACTCTAGCTTGAAATGCCCAGTAGCTTGTTGAGCACACTCAGTGGTCCTTCACGCAGGACTTTAGCGGCATGCCAAGTGAATCATTTGAAGCCCAAAACTGTAATATGAGGACCAAGGTTAATTTGTTAATTTGTGGGGCCTTCCATCAATCCTGAGCTCTTACACTCATACTGTCTGTCTGGCAGCAAAAGTAACTGGAGATCATAGATGTTGATCCTCGGACAGTGCCCTGCTCCAGCTCAAGGCTCTGTGAGTGTTCACCTTACTGTGCTTTTCTTTTCTCATCTGTAAAATCACAGAGTTTCAGGGAAGGTCAAAGTTAGAGCAGTACATAGAGGAGAGGTTAGAGCAGTACATAGAGGGTGATGCAAGTATCAAGTTAGTTTTAAGGGATCCTGACCCCCTTGAATCCCTCAGTAGGAAACCATTTGCCAGGATCTAGTTCTGATGCTGGTTTTCTCCTGGACCAGATCCTGCTCCTCTTCTTTTCCTACTTCATCTTTGTCTTCCTCTGGCCCCTCCGCTTTTCTGCCCACTTGCTGCTTCTCTGCCTTGTCTCTGTTGCTATCATTGAGCTCACGAGCCCGTCTTCCTACCAGCATCCTAGTCCACGCCTAACATCCCTTCCCTCTGCAACCAGCTGCTCAGTGCATGCTGTGTTCAGTTTGCTTACAGACGTCAGGGATGAGCAGCAGGATTTCCACTCAGCCAGAGGACCCCATGCACACATGTCTCTACACCATCCCCACCTCTCCAGTACCTGCATCTGTGCTCTACGCCTTCTTGCTGGGTAACACGTAGGGGTTCCACAGGCCCTACTCCTTACTGGGCTGACTCCTTACGGCACATTGCCAGCACATGTCTTAAAGTGTTAAGAAAATGTATGCAAATTTACAACACCCTTTTGATTTCCACTGAATTGCCATCTACTGTGATAATATTGGAAATCTTTGATGCACATGTAAACACAACTGACAATTAAAAAATTGAAGTTATTTTCTATGCATCAAAAATGTATGCATCAAATCCACTGTGTATGTAGTCTTCTTCACTTACAGAGAGCTGTTAACCAAGTCCCCATGCCAGAAACATGTCTGTATTGCATGTACACTGAGGGTTCTACTGTTGTTGATGATGTTGGTGTTGTTACTCACAAATCAGTTCCTGTCAAGGTTAAAAATCCATCATTATTTTCTCCAAACACCAGTTCATATTCCATCCAACATTAGGAGATCTCATGGCTGGATCTCCAAGAATAAAGTCCTATCCATCCTCTTTGCTCAGATCAGAGATGGCCAATTGTCCTCTGTTCATGTAGAAAAATGGAGATGTGAACAGGCAGCCCTTGGGAGGCTGAGTGGAGGATTAGGAGGGAGGGAGGGAGATGCCAGAAAGAGGGGGATAATGTAAAAAAAAAAAATGGAGCTGAAGAAAAAGGATCCAGCTGACTCGCCCGGTTATTTAACATCTTAGAGTCCCAATTCTCTTAATAAACCAAGAACATCCACCTCCATGCTGATTGGAGCATTAGAAGGGACCACAAAAGACAGCCAGCAAAATGAGGGTGGAAGGAAGCAGTGCTGGACTGAGTCATCTCAAAGGCTCACATTACTGGGACATTCTTAGTGCCTCGGATTACCTGGGCATTCTTAGTGCCTGTCTGGAAGGCCAGACTCTCCCCAGTGCCACCGGGAACTGGGAACACGCCTACAGAGGCCCCATAGGGTGGCTGCTTTCCAAGCCCTTCCTTCTGCTGAGTTCCCTGCGTACGTTTAGAGAAATGCCCAAGCACAAGGGCTCTGAGGGTGCTCAGGCTCCCAGTCTGTCATGTGTAGGCCCTGCCTGACACCCAGAAGGACCCATATCACAGGCTCTGCGGAGGTATCCAGAGGAAGTCACTTCCGGCACGTGGGCCGAATGCATGGTCAGAAGTGGGCCATGGAGCCGAGCGCAAGCACCTCTCTCCCTGGGAAGCAGTGTCAGACCCAAATGTCTATCAGTAGCTTTCACACCATGTGCTCCTGTGTCCAGGCATCTGTTTGCCCCTAGAGAATGGGGCTGTAATGTAGTGCCCCACAACCAAGAGGTGCCCCAAGAACTCCGTCTGCCTGAAGCCCACCGCGGGCTTGAGCTTGACATGCAGAAAGGAAGAAACTGTGCATTACTGGGTGATGGTGATAAGAAACTGTAAATGTGACTTCTAAAGTAGGATGGGTTGAAGTTGTTTGTTTTTTTAATCTCGTATTTCGTGCAGGGCTGGGCTGAGGATGTGGCAGGCATGGCGTATGCCCTACGTTCACTGCCAGAGGGGGCTCCCTGCCTGCCACAGGTGAGAGCCAGCTCTGGGGAGCCTGCCCCTGCGGGGGAGGGGGGTGGCAGGCCGGCGGGGGTGGGGGGGAAGGCCTGGTTCCCAGCAGGGTGCTCCCTCGGAATCCAAGACCTCGGTCTGTGAATGTGATTCGCTCAGACTGAAAATGCAATTGCAGCTGATTAAACCCTTCTCATTTGGCAATTTTTCTAGTTCACACTCTTCTCTTGGACGCTGTAGAAGATGCCACAGCATATGTGTTCATGTTTGAAAAGCAGACCTACCCATATTTTGTTAAACGCATCTGCTCTGAATGCCTTATCTTCCTAATGCCGCCTATACATTTCAATGTGAGGCATTATCTGTGTGCCATCTGCTTGCCACGAGACAACCACCCACCCCAAACAAATTCAGTGTCTTGCTTCATAAATAAGACACTGAATAATGGCCCTCAGACATAATGCGTTTTGATCTCAGTGGGTTTGGGGGAATGACTTTGCAATTTTCTCATGTGAGTCGCATGGTCACACTTACCTCTCCTTGCCCTGCCTTTTTCTGTTGGTTGTTTCTCCCTTGCTCAGCAGAGGGCTTATTCCTTTGCATTTGGGCAAAGGATTGCTGTGACCCACCCCCAAATTAATAGCTCTTTAAAAAAAAAAATCACCTATATCTGGTCCATTCTGCTCCTAATTTTGGTGTGTTCTCTTTCTTACTGTTTGTGACACCAATGAGCAGCCTTCCCTGTCCCAAACTTTGCTCTCTTGACACCTCTGATCTGCCCTTCGAAATGACTTTCAAACTCAACTACTAAAATCTCGGTCTCAAGAGAAATGAAGTGTGATCCATGATCAAACTTGAAACCTTTGTCACATGTTAAAGACAGAAACCAAACTTAAAATGTGCCGAGGCGTGTGTGATAAATTCAGCCTGTTGTATAACCAGGTCTTGTAATTCAGCTTTCTGGCTCCTGTAGACAGCTGTCCGGAAGCCCCGCGAGAAGCGCTCACCGGAGGGGCTGTCCACTCCGTTCCTGATGCCATTTGCCTTCCCTCTTTTGGCAGTGGTCAGTGTATATCAGAGCTGCTGTCCGGAAGGAGAAAGGCCTGCCCATTCTTGTGGAACTGCTCCGAATAGACAACGACCGTGTGGTTTGCGCAGTGGCCACGGCGCTCCGGAACATGGCCTTGGATGTCAGAAATAAGGAGCTCATTGGTATGTTCTGAGACTTACGGAATCCTCACTATTTTTTAATTTTAAAAAGTAAAAAAACAATAAAAATAACAAATTTCAAAACAAGATGGTAGGAAATTAGCAATGGTTGTCGTATTGCATACTGTAGTCTTCAAAGTAGTTGTTCTGAGTGCCAGATAGAGGCATACAAAATTGATCTTCACCTGTCAGTGGAAGCACTGGCTTGCTGGACCTGTGTGGCTGAATTCAGGGGTACAACATGAAGATACAAACACACCGCGATTGTTGGAAGCCAGTTATGTTGCTTTAAATCCGAGGCACTGGCTGATCTTTTAGAATTTCGAGGAAGATGCAATTTGTTGACATTTTTAATCCTTGCAAATTAAAAATGACCACAACACTCAACACTTGCTCCTGTCTTCTCAGTCTTCTGAATCTCTGGCAAGCATATTGCTTCCCACATGGTAAGCTGAGAGATTCCCACGGGATGTACACTTTCGGTTTATTTTGGACAAGAATACACTGGCTTCTTGCCTGCCTCATTTTGGTTTTCATATCTCTCTATGGAGGGCTGAGGACCTTTTATTAATGATGCATTAAGGTGCTAATACATATGTATTTGACAAATACTTACCCATAGCCTACTTCATGCCAAGCCTGTTCTCAGCCTGGATTTCCATCAGCAAGTGAAACAGACAGAGAGCCTGGTCCTTGTGGAATTCATAAGCAAAAAGAGAGATGGGAGACTCTCTTTCCAACAAACCAACCCCATGGTGTGTTAGAAAGGTTCTGCAGGGGGAAAATTAACCTGGGTGAGGGAGGCTGCCATTGTTTTCCATTCAATGAAATTAATATAATAGAAAATTAACCATTTACGGTATACGATGTTGGTGGAATCTAGTATGTTCCCAGGGTAACATAGCCACCATTGCTACCTAGTTTCCAAACAGTTGCATCACAGAAGGCAACCCCAGGCCTGGGCTGCAGACCCTTACTGTCCTCCACCTCCCAGCCCCCAGGGCCACCACACTGCACTCCTTCTATCAGTGACCCAGGGTATCCCCCAGACCAGTTTTCCATAGCCCCCCCCCTTATGTTTTCCAGAAGTTTACTTTCAGGTTTTGCGTTTCAGTATTTAGTCCATTTTGAGTCGTCTCTTATATATGGTGTGATTATGGATCCATTGCTTCTATATATGGGTATCCCATTGAAGGTTGTGATTTTAAGTGAGAGCTCAAGAGAGCCGGCCAAATTGGAAGTGGGTTGGACAGAGAGCCTGGCCAGGCAGATATTTCAGGGAAGAGAAACTCATGCCGAAGGGTCTAATTCTGCTGGTGGCTTTTTGCAGTGGAAGATGGAAGCAAGCCAGTGGGCTCCAGGCATTGGTGGGCTTTGTGTGCCCAGAAAATCAAGTATTGGGAGGTCAGAGAGGCATTCTGTACTTCTCTCTGCAGGTAGAACAATGCTCAGGCTAACGCTGAGGGGTGCGTGGAGAAAGAGGGACCCAGAGGACCTCCCAGGATTGGACCGCTGTCCCCATGGGCATCTGATACTGAGGAGGGTTCCTCAGCTAACAGGGGTCCATCAGTGGGGTCTGGGGAACTGAGAAGCCAGGCCCACCACCATGGCCAGGCAGGAGCTTCTCTGTTACCTCCAAGGAACTCAGAGAAAGAGGTAGAAAGGTACAAACAGGCCAGAGGCCATTCCTAAGCAGGCAGAAGCCCCCGCACGATGCACTAAGCTCTTCATGATCCAGGCTCCAGGTACTTTTTCTCTTGTCATTTCCCAAATCTCACCAGATTCTCCAATGAAAACCAGAATATTTGCAGGGTTTCAGCCATGTGTTTATTCACAGTAAAACTCATATTTCAAATCTTTGTTTAAAAACCATTTACTCATTATGCTTTTAGGAACTAGATTCAGTTTGATATGTATACTTACTTTATGTTTAATTAAAATTTTTGTGCATTTTGTTTTATATACTGAAACTACACCTTTAGCTAAAAGAAAGATAAAGTACTCTTTCCACAGATGCATTTCTTTTCTTACACAGTTGTTTCAGACAGGATAGTGTGTGTACTTCCAAAATAATTCTATCTCTTCATAACATAGAAGGAAAAAATCAATAGTTAATCAGTCTACTGCCTAGATACTAACTACCAGGCAGTGTGTGTTCATATGTTTTATTTCTTTTGGTGGATTAAAATATAACAAAATAGTGAACTATTGATTGGTTTCCTAGCTCATAGGCATCTCTTCTTTCTCAAAATCCAGTTAGCTTGTGCTCTCTATCTAAGGGAAAAAAATATTCAGAGCCCTATATGGCCCATGTTAAATTAAGCTTTCACTATCAAATGTCAGCAGACAAGAAATGGAGCCAGTGACTTAGAAACAGAAGTAAAAATATCTAAAGCAACTGACTTTACAGAGACAGCAACATTTTCTTGAATGGAGAGAGCAGAATTTATTAAAAACAACACTCAATACTATTTAAGAGAAAGGGAAATGCTGATTCTTTTATTTTAAACATTGTATCAATGTAGTGACCTTTACAGGAAAACGTTATATAAAACTATAGACATTAAATAGAAGCTGAAATGACATTAAGAACAATAAGAAAAGAGGTCAGATGTGGACATGTGTTTATCAACTCTGACCTGGAGCCTTCCTGACCTCAATGGCCTCAAGCTTTGATCATCTGTACTCTGGTAACTTGCACAAGCGGGGCATGGATACCAGGTCTCATGCCCAGGTGCCAGTCCAGCTCCTCTGCTTTATTCTAGTGAGTACCTCACACATAACAGCGCCACCACTGGGTTCCTCCCGGGCCTGGTCCTTCCGCAAGCTGCCCCAGGATAGCGGATGGCCACTATCCTTTCTAAGCTCAGGACAAGCACCTTACAATCTTCTTTGGTGTGTATTCAGCCTACTTTTATAGCTTCTCTGTCAAGAAATCTAGTCTCCTTCCAGGAGTTTCCCAAGACATTGACACTTGGTTTATCTTTGTGACTTTCTTCCTGGGCCAGAACTGCTGCTGACTCACACCGGGTTAATGTCATAGCCTCCCGCCTAGTCCTCCCAGGACTTCCTTCACCCCCTGTAGCCCACACTCACAGCGGCAGCCACAGTGGCCCTGCCACATGTGCCAGAAAACAGCCTTTCTACACACCACACTCTCCTTGCCTCAGTGTAAGACTAAGACTTTGTAAGGCACATGCATACCTTAGACCTGGCTCCCAGCCACCTTTCTGTCTGCATCTGCCATGCCTCTTGCCCTCGGTACCTCTGCTGCAGCCACTGGCTTAACTATGCTTCCTACATCACACAAAATGAGATCTCGCCTCAGGGCCTCAGCACTTGCTGCTCCCTCTGGTGGAAATCCTCCTCCTTTGGACACTAGCTCATCCTTCATCTCACTAAGGTCTTTAGCCAAGAGCAAAAGGATTGGAGCCCAAATTTAACAGGCTAGGCCTGATTCCTGTCTGACTTTTATCCACAGAACTATCTTCTAATAAAGGCAGTCTGCCCTGGAATGGTTCCATTTATGATTCTCAATAGCCATATGCATTCCGTGGAAACCACCTTGAATTCTGGAGTTTGTCCTTTCCCCAGGACAATAGGTGACAAGCAATCCAACCCTCTTGATACTGGGAAGTGGCTGAGAATGGCAGTTTCCATCCAGCCGCACAGTCATGGGGGAGGGGACCATATTTTCTAGTGTGCTGTGTTGCTATTCTGTGATGTTCAGTAGACAGGGAGTATTCAATGCAGTTTTTATTTATACTCTTTTAAATTTACTGGGGCTGGGGAAATAGCTCGGCAGTCTAAGTGCTTTCTTGGCAAGCCCAGGGATCTGGGCTTTATCCCCAGTACTGCATGCTGTACCAGCCCCAGAATTCCAGGCACACCATGCAGACCACCAAAATTGGGTGTGGTGGTGCATGCTTGTAATCCCAGCACTGGAGAAGCTGAGATAAGAGGTTCATTATCAGTCTGAGCTATATAATGAAATCCTGAAACAAATAAATAAATAAAAAATAATAAATTTACTATAATTTATTGGCCCACAGCCCCATGATATGTCTAGGAACACCTGTATAGATCATAATAATTTCTGGTATTTTTCTCAGCCTCCTTACCCCAGTGGAGTGTAAGCCCACTGAGGGTTGGAAGCTTGATTTTGTTTATCAGTCTACCTCGTGAACCTGGAGTGAGTAGTGTGTGATCTGTAGTTGGGACTAGATTAACATTTGCTGAATTAATAGCTGAACTAGGTTTCTCTTGTCCGTTCATCATCTTCAAACAAACACCAAATCTTTGAAACACTAAGAAATTAAATTTAAAAATTTGATGAAGAAAAGAACTTTATGTCAATAAATAATTTAAAAACTAGTCCATCTTTCTCATTAAATTTACTGGATAAGTGCTTACACTCAGGATTTCAGGAAGCAGTCTCTCCATCATTGATCCTGGACTTTCAGTTTAAATGACACATTTCTCCAGATTGTTCTTGTAGTTAAGGAAGGGGTGAGTAGGCTTCCATGGAGTGAAGGAATGATTTCCCTTTCTTGGACCACATTATAGAGAAAACTCTAAAGAAGCCATTGAACAATAACCATGCTACCCTGTTCACTCTAAGGAGAAGCACACAGTACAGCCTAACAGGAGTGCTGTTCTTCCCATCTCGGTTGTTTCCATGGTTATGCTTATGTCTCTGTGAACTGGCAATAAACATGCTATAGATAGAGCTTTATGTTCTCCTTAATGACACAGCACAGCGACCAAGGTGAATGCACATCCATACATTTCTTTCAAAACCTCGAAAGTGTTAATTACCTTCCTGGCAAAGAATGAGTTTAAAAAATAATGATAATGATTAACTATAGTGAAAAAGGCCAACAGTATCGTAAGGCATCCAGATTAGCAAACTGCCACCCATTTCAGCACTTGGACAGTTCCTAATAAAGATGGGAGGCATTTATTTTACCCAAACCCACACTTTCTGCTAAGAAACACAAGCCAAAACACTAAATGCTGTAAAAACTATTAACTACTTCCCACTTATTCAAGCCCCAGCTCACAGCATCCCCTCCTGAGGACAGCCACCCTTTCAGCACCCTGGGAGTACCACCTATCTGATGAGATATTGTTCCCTTTATTGGTAACATTCTTTTTTTTTTTTTTTGGCGGAACCGGGGATTAAACTCAGGCCCTTGTGCTTGCCAGGGAAGCGCTTATTCCACTGAGCCATCTCCCCAGCCCCGATCCTTCCCTTTATTACCACTGTGTCATTGCATCCTGGCATTGCCTTCTAGTTTTATCATGTATGCATTCTGTCCTCCCTACTGAAATAACCAAGGAAGAATCTGATTAGGACTCAGGTTGTATTTTTTTTTTGTCTCCTATAGTGCCTACAACCTTACTAGGCCCATAACCAACACTGAGGAGGTATATGCAGGAAGTTAATGTTGGATGAATAGCACAGGTTATCTGTTTTGAAAAACAAGTCTCGAGGAGGCTTGGCAGGTTCCCAGTGAAAAGAGGAAGGGGCTGAGGGAATGCCTTTTTCCACTTGTTTCCACGGTGTTCAGAAACAGGAAAACAAGATGCTACACTTAGATGCTCCCTGAAGCCCAGGACACTGAGGAAACACATTGCTGCTGCCGCTGCTGCTGCTATTTTGGAAGAGGGCTGAGGCTCTGTGAAAAGTAGCTACATTTTCTACATGTGACTTGATTTCTGCCAGAAGCTGGTATTGGCACGATTGCCACTCCTCAGGGGGGAGTTTTGGCAGAGCGTGCAGAGCAGCCCCTTGGCCTGCCTGGGTGGTGGCTGCTTGCCATACTTCCTGGCATGTGAGCCAGCGCTGGGAAGCTTTGCACACCCTCCCACTCGCCTGTGTGCCTCCCTGGGCTGAGGAGATGCAGCACAGCCCTTCACGCGGCTGCCTTTCCTGGTTGCCAGGGCCTTGTGTGTCACTGTCCTGGGCTGTGCAGGACTCTTTCCTCACCGCTGTACCGACAGCACAGTCCACTCACCGCCTTTGTAAATCTTTAGGGATTGCTTTCCCATGGACTGCCACACCATTCATATTATATAAGCCATTCTTTGCATCTGGCTAGCCTTCTTTGCACTTTCTAACCTAGCTGAGCTCCTTTCTATCCAGGCAATCCCTTCTTCACTCTTTCAGCCTCTGAGGGGCAAATGACAGAACCTGACTTTTCCTAAGGTCTGGATGAAACCATTTGCTACCATGTGGACCTGGAGAGATGAAATAGAAAAGAACTCAGAATCTCATTTGTGCCCAGAAGTAGATATCTCAAGCACACCTTCCCATGCTAGTGAAATCATAAACAAAGTAAGGGGACTTTCTTGTCTCAGACTTCATTACTTTTTAAGCAGTAAATTTGTTGCTATTCCTTTTTCCCTACAGAACTTTCTCATCAGCCCTTTCATTCTTCTGTGCAGGGGGCAGTGGAAGCTCAGTCCTTCTTAACTGCCTGTCCCTGCCCCAACCTGTTTCAAATATTCAAGTGAAATTGTCTCTATCCATTGTAAAAGTTGTATATGAACAAAAATTGCTGGCATTATTTAAAGGGCAATGTAAAATGCCCTGCCTTTACCTGAAAATAAAGCATGAATAAGAAAAGTGTCAGTGTTGTTCAGAGAAGGCTAGTCCCCCCTTTCCCTGTACCAGATCTCACATTGGCAAGAGTATTTTCCTTTATAGCACTGAGGTGGAGGTAGGAAAAAACCCTGAGGGCACATTTTCATCATCCCTTAATGTTGCACAGCTTTGATTTCATCTCATTGAGTGGTATTACAGTTGAATTTCTGAGTATTTATCCGTGTAGCTCCAGCCCTGCTAATACTTACCTTTATCCAAACTTTGAAATGTATTAAACATGAGGGCATGTGCCTTAGGGAACACACAGGTGCCTGCACCTGGGTCCCGCCTCTGTGAAGAGCTGCTCAGACTGCTGGTGAGGAAGACATTCCTTGAGGTGTGTCTGAACTCCACAGTGTGGGGCTGAAATTCAATCTCAGCATCATCTTCTCTGTCTTTGGAATATCGTTCTGCAGCCTAGGATCTCCTGAAAGACTGGAAAACAGGCAGCTCTAAAAATCTTGGGGACTTCTGTCAGTCACAAGAAAAACATCTGTGCTTTATTACTTTCAAATCTTATGCTGATTGCTTGAGTATGGTACAATTCCCTGGGGTACGGGCACTCCTACCTGGGAGAAGACCTCCAGAAGGTCACTCATCACCAGACACCAGAGGCACCAAGTTCCTATGCTCTTGACCCTAGTCAGTTTGTGGCTTTTTATTCCTGGACCAGCATGTGCTTCACTTCATTAAGGAGTATGAGAAAATTTTAGAAATATCCTTCCCTGCTTTTTAAAATAGGTCCTTCAGTCCTGGACAGATGTTGTTTTAATTAAAATACTGTAATTTCATTTAGTGTTTTAAGAAGAAATCTGATTGATTTCCAGACAAGGTAGTTTGTCAGAGTACTCTCTCTAGCTTGTTTTAATAACTTGACTTATGCAGCCAAATTCTCTGTACTTTAGCCAAAACTTTGCATCTTCAGATTAGGGGACAATGTTAGATTCTTCATCTCCTAACCTCCGGGACCTAATCTCCTGAATGTTTCCCCCTTCCAGCAAATCCTCGGGTTCTTTGCTAATTAATTCTGGATACCTACTGGGGACTTCTGTGACTGGCTCTGGCAGATAAAAATTCCTTGGAAGGGGAGTTGTAAATAAATCAAAAAGCCAACAACTATTGTATTACACAAGACTTTAATGATTCATGTCTTGGAAATACTCCATGTGAGGAAAAGGGAAAATTGATTCAAATTCAGGCCCTTGTTTAAATTAGGCCTCAAAAGAGATAGAGAGGGCTGATGAGGTAGCAAAGTGGACTAAATGCCTGCTTTGGCAAGTGCGGGGACCAGGGTTTGATCCTTGGTCCTGCATGCCCACCCCCAGGCTCACTGAGCTGGCCAGCAAGACTGGGTGTGGTAGGGCATGCCTGTAATCCCAGCTCTGAGGAGGCTGAAAATAAGAGGATCACCATGAGTCTGAGCTGCATGGTGAGACCCTGTACCAAATATATAAAATGAAAAAAGATGGAAGATTAGATAGATAGATAGATAGATAGATAGATAGATAGATAGATAGATAGATAAGATAGATAGATGGATGGATGGCAAGTAGATAAGAGAGGTGTCTCCAACTTTATTTTGACTAGTTCAGTATTTATTCTATGCCTGGCCAAACAAATTCAGCAAAAGGTTTTAGTGAAAGATGGTGTGTGGGACATGAAATGGCTCTCATTAAATACCCCAATCAAATCTTGAAACTCTAAATATAGAAAAGAAGATTTTAACAGGATGATGTTTTTGCAGGATAATGCTTTTTAATTGGATCCCCTTCAGAGTATGGTTTGCCATCTTCCTCTCTTGCTTAAAAAAATTTTTTTAAGTTTTAATCATGTGGGAAGAAATGCTTACTTTTACTCGTTAATACTAAAACTAATAGATCAGCAGAGAGTTTGAACATTTAAAGATGAATCCTCTTTTAGTCATACTGGCTTGTGTTGGGTTATATTTATCATGTGGGTTCTGGAGCAATGACAGAGAGGATGGTGCCAGGTGGGCACTTGGCTAAGAGGAAAGTTGGGCAGGAGTGCTATTCCAGAAGGGCAGCGGCACTTCCCGGAGGAGATAGATGTCAAGCACAGGAAGAAGCAGACATGGCGGCAAGACGAGCAGCTGAGCAGCGGCCTGCAGGAAGGGCACAGCAGGCTCCAGGAGAGCAGCAGGAGCCCAGGCAGGAATTAGAAGTCTGCACATGCAGCCCCAGCAGTGAGCTGGGCCCCATGAGGCCAGGTGAAGGTGAGTGCTCCTTGTGCTTCCTGCTCTCTCCTCCTGCCTTGGCCCACAGGAAGTGCAGCTCAGTACAGCCCCTGGCAGCCACGAGCCCCTGCTTTTCAGCTTCCAGCTTTCCCTAAATCACCCTCCCACTTCACCATTACGATCCTGACCAAGGACCCCACCAAGGGGACATGCAGTGTTCGCCTGCAACAAATGACACAAATTTAATCCTGTTGTTGTACTTCTTTTTCACTGCATGCTTTCATTTTGATGGTTTAGAAATCTGTCTTCATGCTCACTGGTTCCTTCAAGTCCTAGTTCCAAACCTTTGTGAAGATCATTATGTAAATCTCTTGTTTCTGATACCATGTTTTCTATTTTGGGTTTTTTTCTCACAGTTTTTATTCCTCTGCTGAATTTTTCCTTTTTACTCATATATTTTCTATTTTTTCTCCTACTCTTTTAACATATGTAGTATAGAAGAAAATCCTTTGTGTGTTTCTACTTATTTTTTATTTTTGAAATTTATTCATATAACACAGAGTCTCACTGCATAGTTTGGACTCATAGTGATCCTCTTGTCTCAGCCTCCCCAGCACTGGAATTATAGGCGTGCACCACCACACCAAGTTTCAGTGGCTTGTACGGTACAGGGCCAGTATGACATGCAGTACCCAGTATCGAACCTGAGTTCTTGCGCTTGCCAGACAGGCACTTAGACCACTGAGCATAACCCCAGCCCAGGAATATTGTTTCTAAAGCATCTTCATAGGGAAATATTCAGTTATTTACTTCTCATCAGGTAAAAGATTAGTTAAAAAAAAAAAACAAATTAAATTACAAAGTAGAGGGGCTCCTCTGGATCAGTGTTTTAATTTGCAGACCCATGACTGTGCTGCTCAGGATTGGGATAGTAATGAGCTCTGAAAAACAGATGTGAAGGATGAGCACTGAGCCTGCTGCAATTAAGCACGACTGGGGCCCGGGCTCATCTTAGCTGGGGAGCTGTCCTCCTACGCACACATGTGATTTTCCCTGTGGTGATTAGGCCCAATTGGGAAGGGACAGAGAGAGTCAGGCCTTGTCTTCTTCCAGTGCTGGCATAAGGGTGCACTGCTAGCTGTCCTGCTTTGTCAGTCTCCCAGAGGGCTCCGCAGGCCAGCCCCGCCCCACGGGATCTGACAGAGATGGAAAGGAGGATCCGGAAGTGCTGGGATGGGAGGGAAGCTTCAGAGACCAGCCTGCAGCCTAGAGGCAGTGCAAGCGACAGCCACAACTACTCCTCCTTCTGGTGAATCCAAGCCACAGAAGAAAACAAGTTGCTCGCGAGACTAACATGTCAGCTACCTTGAGCAGGAACAGCATGATTCAATACATGCAGCTTCACCATTTCTTTCCCTTCTGTACTCTGCTGAACTCATGGGGTCGAATTCTTGGCTTCTAAGACAGAGATGCATGATCTTAGGTTACATAACAAAGCCAGATTGACCCAGGCTTGGGGTGGGGGTTTAGATAGCCATGGCCAGTTCTGGCCTGAAACGTGGGGTGAGTGGGTGTCCTTGTCTATCAGGGATGCACATCTTGGAAGGCTCTGGTGACTTCTGTCTGTCTCCATTTGTCGACTGTACTCCACATTCTCACTTCATACCTGTGGGTGAGATGTTCCCAGCCACTGGTTTGTTCTGAAATCTGCAGGTTCAGGGCCTTGCACAGATGGCATCTGTTATCTAGTTTCTACCCAGTTATCCAGTGATATCATATGATTTTCTCTGCTCATTTTCTAAGTTCAAAGGCAGGTAAGAACACAGAAAGCTCAAGTACTCATGAATGGTCCCATAGTGGGCTGAAATGAGCTGGGGTCCTAAACTGGAGAAAGGAGAGAGAATGGAAGGGTGGTGCTTACCCTGCCTCGCCCGTCACAGGCCAGCTGCATATGCCTTCATTTCTGAAAGCCCTTTCTTCCCACTTTCTTAAATTCTGCAGTCAAGATACTCTGTCATTGATGTTCCCATGGTCTTGTCATCCTGCCTAGCAGTTGCCACAAGAGAAAGCTGCACATACTTGCCCAGGATTCCCCGTGACCCCCCAGCATGACTAGAAAGGGCCTGGGTCAGTGTGCTCATTGTGAATCTACGACAGAATCTCCGAGAACAAGGGTCCTCCATTGCTTTTGCTTGGTAACTTTCTAAAAGGCTTCTGCATAGCTATTTACCACCTGCCCCCGCAAACACTATATTCTAAGAATATATTTCCATATGGCACTTTAAAAATAAAATGGACATGTCCCTTTTTTTCAAAATACATTGAAGAAATCTAAATGCCCATTGGTTTAGCATCCTCCATCATCCTTTTTAATAATATGTGAGCAAACTTTTCCTTATGTTAGAAACGCCACATCATTCCATCTGCACCCAGAATGTGTGACCTTTTCACAGTCTCCCAGATTAATGTGTTCTATGCCTAATAGTCTCTCTCTTTTTTTTACATATTTAGTGTAGGATCTCACTACGCAGCTCAGACTCATAGTGATCCTACTGTTTTCCACCTCCCCAGCGCTACAGTCAGAGCGTGTGGCACCATGCCCAGTCTTCATTGGCCAGCTCACCATGCCCTGAGGTGGGGCCAGTGCAGCATTTGGTGCTGGGCCAAACCCCAGTCCTTAATAGTCTCTTACTGATCATTTTCTCTGCAAACAAAATATATACAAATTGAAACATAATTTTAATACTTACAATTATCAGGCTGTATGTTAAAAGATTTTTAAGGATTAAGTTATTTCGACAGTTAGTAGCAGGACACAATTAATCAACATAAAATATATATCATAAATCTTGATTAAAAGTATTAAATAGAAAAAGTAAATTATATTGGAAATTCATTTCTTAGATGCATGAGCCCTCTGTCCCCAATCAATTTCTATATTCAAAAACAAATACTATTTATTGCTTGAATAAGCAGAGTTCTATAGTTTTCTGTTCTTATTTTTGTTTTCCTTCACTTTTATAGTTTTAAATATTGCAAAATATTCACTGTACCCTAAGAGGAAGGGCATACAGTCCTTTCTTTAATAATGCTGTTTGAGTCTTTGAACTTCTTGTGCATTGAATTTAAAATATTTCATTGGGGTCTATTATCAGAAGTTCCTTTTCATTTTCTCTTAAATCTTGATTTAGTTCCCCTTTGATTTTGCTGAAAGTAAAACTTGGAGGCCACATTGTTGAAAAAAAAAAAAAGATGAATCATACTTCGGTACAATTCTTTCCCTTGTAAACCAGACCAAGGCATGATGTGGTACCCTGGTTTTGTCTCCAGCCATTCCGGAGCAGGGAGACAGCTGACTTGGTGTATAAATTGAGAAAAAGGAAATTGTGAAAGACAGGCACACTCCCAAGCAGATGGCAATGCACAGTGAGGCCAAGCATCCAAAATGGAGTGTCTAGGCCCTCAAATCTTGCATGGTCCTGGCGAGGTTCCTGGAGGCCCCAGTGCACGTAATCTGCATTTGGACACCACCTCCCCTGCACAGCTCAACCTTGGCAGACCCGCAGTTGTGACCCCGAGTTCGCACCACAGAGCTCAAGGTGAATGCTGGGAAGGTGTGCTTCTCCCACCCACAGGGCTGGCTGCCACTTCTGAGCTGCGGCTCCCCAGAGAAAACTTAGCACAAAGAAAAGCAGCCGATTGCATGGACTGGAACAGCAGGCAAGATGTAAGGTTTACATTTGAAGCTAATTAGGAGCACAGTACAAATTTTATGCTAGATCATAATTTCTTATCTCCATATACAGGATCATTATTGGGGCAATGCGTGCAGTATTTAAAACTTCCTGGGGACTAATTAAATATAAAGAAGTCCAACTTTTGGACTAGAAGCACTGCAGTTCAGCTGTCGAAACACAGAAGTTTCATGTGATTGTTTAATTCAATTGCCAGGATGTTCCATAAGACAAATATTTTAAAGGTTGAGCCTCATTTTATCCTCATTCATTCATTCATTCAGCCACTGTTTATTGAGCCCTTACTATGTGAGAAGTACAGTACAGCATCAAAGGTTCTGCTTCCTAGAGCCTAGAAGCAACTGCTGAGAATAGTTTTCAAAAGCAAGCAAAGTGTTCACTCTGCTGTGGATATGAAAGAAATTATAAGGGGAAGGAATGGTAGAGCAACAACTGGGAAGAAATGCTGAATGTGGGTGCTTGGGAAAAGACTCTGTGAGAAGGGGGTTCCTGAGCAGGAAGCAGAACTGGTCTTCCAGCCACCTCTGAGATACCTTTCTATGCAGCAGGAACAGCAAGGGCAAAAACCTGCATGCAGAAGGGGCGTGCCTGCAACAAAAGCAAGATAAGGTCAAGGTTGACAGAACATAAGGTTAACATTACCTTAAGCCCTGGTAAGGAATTTGTATTTTTCCACAGAGCGTTTTGTCTAGTGTTAGCATAGTTGGATTTATATCAATGTCTTCTCTGGCCACCACCTGGACGATACACCAAAGATAAACAGGGAAAGCAGTGACAGCTGGGTCTCCACAGTCTGGGGAAGAAATCGTGGACTGGACCAGCGGAGAAGATAAGAAAGAAGTTTTAAAATTGGGTCCAGTAGAACATCCTGAGGAATGGAGAAGAAAACGCTGTAGGAAGGAAAAGGACAGAGGAGACGAGGGATTGATAGAAGCAGGAGTCTGATTTGGGACTGAAAGTCTGAGATGTGCATGAGATATGAAAGGAGAGACCCCAAGTGGGGAGCAGAAAATGTTAGTTTAGAACTTGGGATGGAGATATTTATCTGTGTTGTCAGTGCAATAGAAAGAAGTTAAAATCATGGTCCAAATATGTTAATTCTATACTCTGGTTTCTCTTCAGATCACCTTTTACAAATATGTTGATTCTCTGCAGAAACATTACAGGAAACCCCATCTTTTTTTAAAAAATGTATTTGGTTGTTACAGGGTCTCACTATGCAGCTCAGACTGTAGTGATCCTCCAGCTTTCAGCCTTCCCAGTGCAGGGATCACAGGCGTGCACCACTATGCCCAGACTCTGGCTGGTTCAGCCCACCCTGGGGCAGGGCTGGTGCAGCATATGGTGCTGGGGATCGAACTGCCATCCCTGAACCTTGCCTAAGCTTGCCTAAGCAGGCACCTTAGCCTACTGTGCTATCTCGCTGGTCCCCCAGGAAGCCTCATTTAATAAAATGTGTAGCCACAGGTAGACAGGCATTCTGTGGTTCATTCACTGAAGACAAATTTCTTAACTAATTTTCTTTTTTACTTTTGAATAAAAAAAGAGACCATATTTCTTTGTGAAAAAATCTGAGACCACATATGGTCACATAACTTTAGGATAATCTGCAAGTCGTAAAGTGGAGTACTTTAAAGGCTGACTTGCTTAACCATGAACCTATAAGCCAGGCATAGTGGTGCCTGCTGAGGCAGGAAGATCCTTATGAGTTTGAGACCAGCCTGGGTTGCAAAGTGAGCTCAGGACCAGCCTGAACTGCACAGGTAGACCCTGTCTGAAAAAGAGAAAAATAATCAATCAATCAATAAATAAATAAATAAAATGTCTATTCCTACTATAACAGTGACCTCTGGCTTCAGAGGAGACTGGAGAGAGGTCTGGGTTACTAGGTCCAGTGGCCTAGACCCTTTTGTTGGGTATCACTTAACTTACTTTTATTTCCTGAGGCTTGTTTTTCTGGATGGTCACATTCTACTACTGCCAGGTGAACCTGTCAAGTAATTTGTGCATGTGTGTAGTCATCGCTTAGCGCAGCCCCTTAGGAGCTTGCTGCACCCCTGTGGACAGGGCCACAGGCCTCGGCATTCTGTCTCATTCAGTTTTCTATGTGGCAGAACATACTTTTAAGGCCCATCTGTGAAGTGCCAAGTTATTTATCTATAAAGTGTGCTATAAAGGAAATACATGGAAATGCCCTCTTGCTAGTACCCTGGTAACTGTAGCGGGGTTAGTGCTCTGGCCTCCACATCACCCAAATATACTGGTTGGGAATTTATCTTCCATTTTTCATCTGTTTGCAGATCTTGGCAGGGGACTTTGTCAAACATTTAGAAGTGAAAGCAGCCTGTGGTGAGAAAAATGCTTTAAGGCGCATAAATCTAGAGAACCATTGGTGCTACCTAGCAGTTATACTCACCTTATTCTCTAGATGGAAGTATTTTAACCTCTCTTTTTCAATTCTATGTAAGGAAATAGAGAAGGAGAGCTGTTTCTGTGATACTTTTTCTTTTAGATTCAATCTTTTCCCCTCATTCCTTTGAGTCTTGGTTGGCTGTAAGAGAATGATTGTCTTAATCTCATGCATATCTCTGTACGCCACAGGAGTTTTCATGAAGAACATGATTTTTGTCCCAAGCTATTTTCAGAGATGTATGTGACTCATTCAGAATGGAAAATCATTACGGTTCTGTCCTCAAACCATGGTGGATCTGCCTTCAAACTTCCAACAGATTTTTTTTCTTTTTTACATTTGTTTGCTTATAGTTGAGACCCAGTTCTTTAGTATTGGGGTTCGGAACAGTTCACCCATTGAGCAAATCAGTGTGCCCCCTTCCAATTAACTGCCTCCTCTTGTCCCAGTGGGGCTGCTTCATGTTTGGGCAGCCTGCATGTCAGTTCTGGGACAGTAATCTTTACCGAGGACCATGTGCTAAAGGACAGGTGTGGACAGGTATGCGGGACTTTCTGCCATGTGTACCACGGGCAAGCTGTGATTGTGCAGAGAGAGGTAGTGTAACACAAGGCAGGGTCCCACACCACAATGAAGGGAAAGACAGTCTGTGATTACTTCCATGAGCATGGAGAACAGCGCGTGCTCGGCACACCCCTCAGAGCACTTGTGTCACGCTCTCTGACACAAGCTGCAAACTTCATTCTGTCTCCAAAAGCTTTGTAGGTAGTCCTACTGCCCAGCACCAGCTATGCACGATGTCTCTACTGGTGGTAGATCAGTACATCAGCCTCTCCTTCCAGGAAAGAAGCTTCTGGCCCCCACTACGGAGTCACTGCTTACTGAGCTCTACGTTGCTGTTTACAAAGGTTTGCAAGACTACTGAAAGAAACTTAGGCCAAGCGATAAGAAACTAAGACTGTGTGATGAGCCCATGCATTTAAAATACATGACTGATTTGGAGGGGCAATTGCAGCCTTAGTTTGGAATAAATTATATGAATTATGTGAAGTTCAGTCACTCACTAAGCAGAAATAAGGCTACAAGTATTTCTCAGGCTCATTTAAATTGATTTATTCTATGTTGAATATCCTTCAATAGTAATCTGAGTTCTGTCAGTGAACACTAATTGAATGATTACAATATTCAGGGTATTTTGCTAAGTGCTGTGATTCACTACTGGTCATTTGTGTAAATTCCAAATTTAAAAGAAGATTCACCAATACTATTGAAATGTGATAGATTTCTCAGGAGTGAAAGCCATTGTTCATATATCTTACACTGATTTCAGCATGAACACAGCAAGGGCCTCTTAAGAGGCCTTTGCCCAGACCCTCAGGTCGGTGGCACAGCAGGCTACAGTTATGGATGTCTTGATCACATTGTCACCCGTGGGACTCAGTACTCAGCACCCCTAATGAAATGAGGAGAGCTTGATCTAGAGCACAGAGTTTAGAGGTCTCAGTCTGTCATTGGCAGAAACAGAGTTGAAGAGCTTCAGGTCATGGTGGCCCGGAAGCAGAGTGGAAAAGGAGGAGCTGGGGAATGAGGGTGCCCCTTGCAGGTCAGCCCTCTGACCTTGTCCCCCTCCTCACAGCACCTTCCGCTGCCCATTCATCTATGCTTCAATCCACAGGGGAGTTAGTGCCCCCATGATCCAATTCCCTTTCCAAAATCCCACCTTTGGGAACACTCCTGATCTGAGCCATAACCATGCATGAGTGCATCTGAGAACCACACTGCTGTGTGTTCTGTACCCACAGAAGCCAGCATCTCTGGTACAGAAGCCTCCATGGTGTTCCAAGGTGAGGTGGTACCCATCCTCAGGGCATGCAGACATGCCCTGTGAACCCATCCTCTGGTCACATGGCCTAGGCTCCCTAATGTGCTTCCACACTGTCCCTGCATTCTCCGGCATAAGCTCATAGCCATCCAGTCACTCTGTCTCATGGTCCCTTTTTTCCTCCCCTTCAAGCCAAAACCCACTTAGTGTAGCACTAAAGGAGCCTGGCTCTCCTCTACAGCACCCAGCAATTGCTGCTTTGAGCAGCTCAAGCCAGGGACAGCCAGCTCCAGACTGCTGGGAATGGAACCTTTCCCCTCCCAACTCAGATTCTAATGGGGATGGGTAGACAGGTTATAAATTAATTCACAGTAGACAGATTAGCAGGAGAAAAGATGAACTTGCTTACGCACACAGAGATAAGCTCTGGAACAAGTAACTCACTGAAGATCCAGAGGCAGTGGTTGGTAGACCATCTTCCTAGAAAAGGCAGGGATATGTCAGGATGGACAAAATGCAGGCATGGTGGCTGCTGATAAAGCTGTTGGTGTGTGAGTGTCAGCTGAAGGCTCAGTCTCCTTCTGGGCAGGATGCTCCCCAGAGGGGTTTTATAGCAGGCTTATTTGCAGAATGTTCTGCCTTTTTTCAATAAGGGAATGGAAAAGGCCTTTTCCCTACACTCAATCTTCATTTTGTTTAATTTTTTATTAATATTAATGATAAAGAAATAGCAATGAGATAGTTTCAAAATGGGTTCAAATACTGTACGTACTTGAATTCAGCAAACTAATCCATTATAGTCCAATAGTCCATAATAGTAGTGGATTATCAGCAGAACTGATCAGCAACTGTTGACTAGAGCCTTTTATAGCTCAGCATATTAATCTGGCTTTACTTTTATACCTCGTGGTTATACTTTTCTGCTGGATGGTTAAGATCAAGTTAAAACAAGACCTATATAACTAAAAATGTAACTTTTGAACCTGACAATATCAGTCAACTTCCCTCAGGATTTACCTTGAAAGCATGTACAGCACCTTGTAGATGTTCTGTCAGTGCCAGGCATCTGGATGAGTCATGGCCATTGCTTGACCAATTTGCTCTCTGTGAAAGTCTGAGAGGATATTTTCTCTCTAGGTGACTCTCCTTAGGCACACTCTACATCGTCGCTTACTTTCCTCTGTGGCCTCTGCTCAATCTTTATGCCAGTCTGGTGGGCCCAGGATCCCCAAAGAACAGTGTAAACAGACATGTCCCTATGTTCTTAATCCTAACTTCTCAAAATTTTTCACTTGTTTACCAAAGAAGCATATGGTACAGAAAATGAACCACATCTTGCCAAACTTCTAAACAGCATGCACACAGTGGGTGGACGATAGGATCTTTTCCTTCGCTGAGATTCAGCCAGGCACATAGCTGCCATGAGGCCATGTGTGGCTCTTAGAAAGCTCACCAAAGCCCCAGGTCAGCTGCTTAACATGAGAATGTGTACAAGCTAAGAAATCAGGACCACGCGGTTGCTGTGAGGGGGAAAATGTAGCCATGCTCCCTATAAACCCAAGCCCCAAAATAAGTAGTATCACTTACTAGGAAAGTGAAGCTGTTTATAAGAATATTATTATAATTTAGGTAAATAAGCAGTGCTCCCCAAAAGACCCTAGGAAACTAAATTAAGGTTCTTCTGCTGCAACTTCCAATGTTTACAGAGAAAATGCTGTAAACCAGTGGTGACAAACCTGTGGCACATGTGCCACAGTGGACATGCAGAGCCCTCTCTATCGACATTTGAGCCAGATCTAGCTTCACCCCAGCAGCCAAGCATTCAGGTATAATTGCAGTGTTGGCACTTTGTAATAAATAAGTGGGTTTGAGGTTGCAGTTTGGGCACTGGGTCTTTAAAAGTTTCACTATCACTGATCTCAAGTGCTACCTAGGGCTGGGGAGATATCTTGGAAATCTAAGCATCTGCCTGGCAAGCACAAGGACCCAGGTTCAACCCCCAATACCACATGCCATGCTGAGCCAGCTACCAAAACCTGGCATGGTGGCGCACACCTATAATCCCAGACCTGGGGAGGCTGAGACAAGAGGATCACCGAGTCTGAGCTGCATAGCAAGACCTGTATGAAATAACTAAATAAATAAGTTCCTTACAGCAGTGCAAGGCAAAGCAAATAAGCTCCTGTCTTCCAAGAGGTGAGGGCTCTTAGAAATGTAATCCAGTGTGGGGATCATCTGAGACCAGGGGACAGCAGAGATGAGCTGAGGGAGTCCAAACAACAGGATGGGCTTTGCAGGACACTCTGTGAAAGTCACAGGGGAGAATGACACTTGCACAGGGCACGTGCTTCTCTTAGAAGTTCTGATATTCCTTATTTCAAGGTGTAATCAAATATATATCTTAAATGCTCAATATTTTTTAAGTTCTTGCAGTAAAAGATGCACTGCCACCTTCCTCCTCTCAAGGCATTTGCTTATCCCATCATTCTTGCCACTTCCTGAATCCCATCATTCTTGCCACTTTCACAACCCTCAGCATTATTAGTTATCTCCAGCCTATTTGATGAAGGCTTTTCTCTAAAGCACATCTTTATTCTCAGTTTCACTGCAGGCACAAATTGTTTTTATGCGGTGGTTTAATTCACCCCCCCCAAAAAAAAGTGTTCTCCCTTCATCCGGGTTTTATATTTGGGTGGCACATTTCTGTTCTGCCAATAAATCTGTTGATGAGCATTGGAATCATGAAGGCGAGGGCTGGCAATAAAGGACAAGCTGGGGTGACAGTAGCTGGGGTGCAGAGTGCCTGTAATTACATCTCCCACCCATGTGCAGAGTTTGATAAGACTGGAGTGTCAGTTTGCTCTTCCTTCAGCTTAAGAGGAGAAACACTGCCAAGAACTCTAGGTTTTGATTACCCAAATGAGCTTGCCTAAGCAAATTCAAAAACATGGATACAAAGTAGAAGATGAAATACATTTCATGACCCCCGATGAAGTGGAGGAAGCATATTGTCCCGATCTGCTGTCTACTGTGCACCGCCCAAATGGTGCCTGCCAGAGAGGAGCTATCTCTGTGTACCTCTGATGAACCATGAAGAATCTCAGGCAAAAAGCGTATTTCTAGGCAATTCCTGGGAGATGGGGAATCTCCAGGTGGATTTGAGTGCATTATCGGATATAGTTGAATTCCCTCTTTGGTAGTGAAGGTGTTTCTCCTTACACCAAAAAGCTCAAGCTCTTCCAGACAGTGAAATATATCTTTTGCACTCCTAACACTACTAAAGCTTTTTATTTCCTCTCATACTTCTCTGATAAATCTACCTTCACTTGAAAAAACATCAAAGCTTGAAAGGAAAAAATAGTAGAAAAGAGAAACACTTCTTTAGTTTAAGTTTCTAGTAAAACCAAACTGATTAGTCATTTGAGATGAACTTGGCCTGGTAGCAAGCTCATAGCACATCGTGGTTATCATCCATTTCCTATTCTCATTCTTCTCCTAAACTTAAAGTAAATTGCCTGTATAGGAAATTGTATCTTCAGGAGAATCCAGTACACTCTACTAATCAGCTAGCCGTGCTCTATTTGAGTCTAGCTTAATTCTAATACAGAGAAATAAATCAATTCAGAGTAAAAATATTAATGGGGGAAGATCGAAACTAATGTCTAGGTGTGCACCTGTAATCCTAGCACTTGGAAGGCTGAAAACGGGAGGATCACTATGAGTCTGATCTATGTAGTGAAACCCTGTAGACCCTGTCCTAAATCCATAAAAAAAAAAAAAAAATTAAAAAATAAAAAAGAAACTAATGTCTTGATCATGAAAGTACACAAACTTTATGTGATATCCAGTAAATGTATTAACATAATAAGGAAGGGCCAGCACCGAAAGTTAGCTGCCTCACACGCACATATCTTGATTCTCAGGGAGGGGGGAAATGTTCCTGAGTGGTGCAAAGGCTGACCCCTACAGGTCCGCAACACAACCTGTTTCTAAAACATAATACAACTTGTTGCATAGTGCTTGAGGGAGCTCAGGCAATACCTTGGAAGGATAAAGGACATCCTTGTGTTGGGAATCTGAAGCCAAGGTTACAAGGCAGCTCTTTCAGTGCTAGAACTCAGCACACTCAGTACAGGTAGAAAGAAGAATTCTGCCTTCTGCTGAAAACCCTTCCTTGAGAATTCCCATGGAAAAGGGCATAGGTCTTTCCATAAGTGGTGGTATTGAATAGTCAGTTTCATTGCTTGGGCAAGAATCTCTTGGAATAGGAAGTGATGCTGATAAAGGTAATGAAGAGACCCTGCCAGAGGCAGTCAGATGCGCAGCCAGAGTCACTGACCAATCTGTGTGTGCTTGGTCAGTGAGAAACGGATTGGGAGGTGCGGAACTTTACTTCTCCATGGTGGCCGCTTCCTGGTGGGTCAGTGGCCAGATGGTAGTTAGGGAACCTAGCAGCACAGACAATCCCCTAAAACTTATTTTCACTTAACAAGCAATTGGGGTTCAGGGTCCCCACATGTGTACCATACTCTGTTACTCCTTAGAACCTCTGTTCTTGGGGAGTGAAAACTAAACTCTGGCAGTTCTGAAACCACAGTTAGGCTTTCATAGACCTACAGTTGTGGGGCATGCTTTAGTGTGGAAAGAGATCACAGAAGAAAAACATTCAAGGTAGCAGAGCTTATTAAATACACAGCTTTGAATTATGAAAAAAATAGCTGAATATTTTCAGAAGCTTGTTTTACTTTAGAAGTTTGTTCTCCGCTGCTTGGGGATACAAGGTCTGATCATGTCACTTGTATTTGCCTTTTAAAGGATTCCAAAACCGACAAAATATCAGATTGCCAATATGTATTTGTTAAGTGAACAAGCAGTTGATATTCATGCTTTAAATTCATGGAGAACAGGCAACACAGGATCCATGGTAATAATAATAATAATTACGATAATAATAATAATGATGCTCAAAATGGGAAGGATTACTCACGACTGAATTGTCATAAAAAAAACTTTTGTAATTCTAATTTTCTAGTTGTTAAAAGAAGATTGCTATATTGCACATGAATTCACTTTTTAGTGTCTGAGGTCTGTATTTTCCTACCTCTCTTCTTCTTGTAAGAGCTGTTGAAATGATAGAGACAAGTTTCAAAAGCAAGAGACTGAACAGTGGCTGACGATGAAGCCAAGATTCTTGTCATGCGCGCCAAGGTTCTTGTCAGGCCATCCCAAATTCCCACCAAGATTGCTCATCCGCCAGGGAGCTGCATCCTGTCTCAGCTCTTCACAGGCTCTTTGCCCTGAGCCAAATTCTAATTGCCTGCCTATGATCCAGACTCTCTCCAGTTTCAAGTAAGCCTTGCATCTCTGCATGTTTTACTCTTTAGAGCTACACACTGTGATCTGGCCATTGAATACTGCCATCATAGAGCTGGGGTGTTTTTCAGCAAAGAGCCCCTCTGAGTATCTTGAGGACAGCACCAGTCCACCTGAGCCATATACTTATGACAGCATACGGGTTCCTGCTGGGACAGTGGGTGCCATGGAAATGAAGAAATGCCAATCAGACGAGAAATGTGAAAGCTATCCCTGCTGAGCTTAGTGTAGCAAAGACAGTCATCCAGCATCTTTTGAATTTCGCCAGAGATGCAAAGGCCTGGAAGTAATAGATACTACAACAGAAGAAAGGGAAGGTCTTAGATGAGCCCTGATTGGAGGCTCTTGGCCCAGGGAAGCTGGAGCAGGGAGTGTAGGGTTAGAGTATCTATGTGAGTGGACAGCAGTACACACTCAGTTTTCTTTGGTTAAGTCTAAATTGGAATTAGTGACAAAGATTAGAGACACTCTCAGTTCTTAAGCTGTGGCCATGCCAAGGCAGTTATTAAATGGACACCCTCAGTTATCACCAGGGCCAGCATTCTAGCTTCACATGAATACCTTTTCTCAAACTGGCTTGCTCAGCTATTTACTGTGGACAAGATGTTGGTTGGCTGATCAGCTAGCTGTACCTTGTAGGTACAACACAGGGAAAGCACAAGGCAGCCTCCCTGAGGCCACCGAGCACAAGTGCAGTGCAAATCTATTCAAATGCAAAGACTTCCAAGAAGTCTAAATGGGGAAATGCTTTCTTTTTAAGTGAAAAGCATTTGCAGTGGCCTTCATACAATAGGTATGGTACCCCACAATTTGTTGGGCATAGACCATGCAACAAGGGGCAGGGTTGGATGTTTGGAGAACAGAGAGGAATCTCAGGAAACCTTGCATGTAAGGGCCTTGGACACTCGTCAAGCAGGGAAGATGGTAAGTAGGCCTCAGGAGCTAACTGGAGGGCTCACTAGTGTCTCCAAGGGGGGCTGCTAGAGTTCTCATGCCGCTGGAAAGTTATCACAGCACCTTTGACAAGCCTTACATTTCCATTCATCAGGTTCCAGCTAGTGCACCATCTGTGCCTCTGCATATTTAGACATTTCTTTTTCTCTGTGTACATGTTCCTACAGTTGTAGTCTGTAGACAAGCAAAAGAGAAATTTGACAAGTAATTTGTACTATGTCAGTTGCACCCAATCACATCCGCTGTCTTTCCCTCTAATCACACAAAAGCTTCCAGTAGCCCACAAGGCATGAAGTTCCCTGAGCTCCTGAGAAAACTGAGGCCAATACAAGCACAGTACAAACCAGACATCAAGATACTTTTACACAGGGGTCCTCCTTTCTACTCCACAAATGTCTGTCCCTTGACTTTCAGGAGGTAACTGGTCTGTTCTCAGGGCCAGCAGTTCTCTGCTCTCACATCTGAACCTCTAGAGCAGTTGCTCTCAACGGGAGGCAGTTAGTCTCTCAGGAGACAATGAAATGGGATGGATGCTACTGACACCTAGTGGGTGGAGGCCAGGGATGCTGCTGGCCACCCTGCTGCAGGCAGATACTTAGCCCCAGAGTCCTAATGAGCCCTGGATACCTGGAAAATTCCATGTCTTACCAGTATCAGTGTTCCTACTTGTCCTTTTTAAATACATACAAGTATGTCCGCAAATATCCGAAAACCCATTGAGAGCCACTGTGTAAGGCAGCCAGTTGATTTGAGCTGGATGTAGCACTGAAGTGATCCCTGATCCCTGAGATGGTCCATGCTTGGGTTGCCATGGATACACCATCTGCCAGTCACCAGGGAAGCAGGGTGGAGCGAGCTGTGAGGTGGATGTGTCACACCTCACAGGGTAGAAGATGACACCATGGAAGAGTGCTCCAGAAACACTTGTGTCATGAACTCTCATCTCAATGCTGTTTCTCTTATCACACAGACTCTTCTGGTTTCCAAGGCAACTAAATGTATTACCAAGGAACACAAGCATGCAAGATTTTTTTGAGGAAATAAAGCAATATGGCATTAAATTTTGGACTGACAAATATGCGGGATCATTTAAATCTCAATCGGCAGCTACTGTCATTCAGGAAATGACATTTCAATCTTAGGAACCACTTTGTGAAAGGGCTAACTGGTGTTTGCCATGGTGTGATAGGGGTGGGATTCCAGTCGCTTTGTGCATGCTAAGTGGATGCAGACAGTGGCTGATCCATTATTTGGGGTCGTGTCTGTGGAGCATCCGCCTGATGCAGGAAGTCCAGGGGGGGTGCTGCAGAGGGGGTGTGTGCTCTTTGCCTTGAGGGTCACTGAGGGAAGCAGATCCTCCTGCTCTGCAAGAGGCTGCTTGGATTTGGGGCAATGAATAAGGCCACTGAAGAAGCCTTGAGAGAAGATTTAGGAAATCCTTTCTAGACACTGAGAGCCTGGAGCTGAGCCTGGAGGAGTCAGTGGTGCTTTTGCAAAGAGGTGAATCATGTAGGAAGCTGGAGCAGCAGGAGTTACCTGGGGGTACCAACTCCTAGAGGATATGCACAGCATTAGTAGTAGGCGCGCCTGGAAGGAGGAAGACATCTTCCATCAGACTGCAGGGGTCCTGTTGGGCAGGCTCAGAGACTCACTGCTCATCTGCGAGTCAGGACAGATAGCAGTACAAACAGCACAGGAGGGCCATTGTGCTCCATGCTCAGCTCTGCCAGGGCTAAAATGTAAGAGATTTGTATTGATTAAGATATGTCTAGACAGAAGCCACCATGAGAACCAATGAGATCTATCCATCTTCCTATGTTTTATTGACCTTTAACAGAGAAAAATTATAATGAATGGTGAAAGGAGACAGAGAGACAGACAGACAGACAGACAGAGACAGAAACAGAGACAGAGACAGACAGAGGAGAGAGAAAGAAAGAAACAGAGAGACAGACAGATAGATTCTGAAAGTCCCTTGGTGAGTAATTACTGTAAACTCACAGTCCATCACAGTGCTTTGTTATTGTTGTTCTGTTTTGTTTGGTTTTAGCACAAGGAATCAAACTCAGGATCTCGCACTAGCCGAGCAGGCACTGTGCTGCAGAGCTCAGTCCCAGCCCAAAAAGTGGCTCGCCAGCTGCATGTAACTTGAGTTATGCCCTGCATTCCTCCAGAATGACAGCCCAATCCCTTCCTGTGACTCGGGCTTCTCGGGCAGCAGAGGCGGCCCTGCCCTTTCCCCTGCTTCTGTGAGGCAGAGAACTACTTGAGAGTGACCTTTCATTTCCCACATAAACCCCTGTGGGCATATGCATTTTCCTGAAAAAATCATGGTCTCACAGAGGTATTTGTGATAATGAAACCCACATGTTGAATTCTTCAGAAATTCATGCAGGGACTGAGGGAGAGGGAGCCCCCTAGGACAAAATCCTCCATTTTTTTCCATTCCCAGACATGGTGGTGATTATTCCCACAGGAACACGTGTGGCTGTTAAGAATGTTCTAGAAAAAGTCCTGAGCTTTGTTGTCACCCAGTCAGTGCTCACTTAACCCTAGGGACTTGGAGCAGGTTCTCTTTGCAGTGGACTAGGACAAAGAAGAACCGAGCAACAGCTGGCCTGACCACTGCTGTGAAGGGCCCAGTCAGCAGGACTGGTCTGTGGTGAAGGTGTGCTTGTTTGCTTGTGAGGTAATGCTTGTACACTTTTGCTGCTTTTGTCTTAAATACGAATCTGAGGTGTTTGGGACCTGGAGATTAGAGATGTCATATGAGGGAATTTCAAAGGGTACTTGGCAATTTGTCATTCATAGAATGACAAATTACATGCAATCATACACAACTGATGATAAGTGAATATTTGTCAAATCTAACAAAGGATGGTTAACTGCTATTTGCAGTTTTCTCTTCAGAGTGTCTGTTTTAGACATGTATCTCATGCCAGAAGTTGAGTAGAGTGTTAGTTTACTAGGGAGACCATAAAAACGTACCACGAGAGAGGTAGGATAAAACATAGATATTTTATTCCCCAGTACCAGAGATCAAACTCAGATCCTTGTGCTTGCCAGACAGGCACTTATGTCACTGAGCCATATCCCCAGCCCTTCTATGAGTATTTATTGTCACACGGTTTTGGAGATTAGAAGTCCAAGTTCAGGTAGCAATGGCGTTGGTTCCTTGTGAGGGCTGAGATGGTGGCTCCCAGTTTCTGTCCTGACCTATGGCTGATGCTGGCACACCTCAGCTTCTAGAAACATCACCCAGACTTCTGTCTGTACCCCCTCTCTGCTTGTCTCTCTCTGAGTCCTGCTTTTCCTCTTTTATGCAGTGCTCTGTCACACTGGGTCGGGCGCTCACTCTGTTCCAGTATGACATCATCGTATTTTTGTCTGCAGTTATCCTGTCACTGGTAGAGTTCTAATTTGAGGTACTGGGATTAGAATTTGAAAATAGGAATTTGAGAGGATGATAAAATTCAACCCACAGCTGGGGAGCTAGCTCAGTAAAATAAGTGCTTGCCTGGCAACTGCAGGGCCCTGAGTTCAATCCCTGCAAAAAAAAAAAAAAAAAAAAAAAAACAAATTCAGCCCACAGCCATAAGCATGTCCTTGTCACCCTGTCCTCACCAGTCAACCCCATCAGCTGCTGAGCAAACGGCCACCCACCCTTCACTGAAGGATGGAGGTCAGCCACTTAATATTTCTAGTTAAAACCAGCAAGGATGGAGGTCTTGCATCTCCAATTAAATAAAGGAGGCAAAAGAAGTAAGGCAGAGGGGAGTGTGGAACGTGTGTGTGTGTGTGTGTGTGTGTGTGTGTGTGTGTGTGTGTGTGTGTTTAGTACAGTGTCTACAAGGTCTCACTACGTAGATCACATGTATAGTGATTGTCCTGTCTTCAACTTCCCAAGCACTGGGATCACAGGCGTGCATCACCACGCCCAGTCTCAATCACCGTCTCAGTGCACCCCAGGGACGTAGCTGGAACAGCCCACTGGGATCCAACCCAGTGCTTTGCCTAAACAAATGCTTTAGTCCATTGAACTATCTGGCCAGCCTTATGGAACACATTTTAAGAAAAAATGAGAAACAGGAAATAGGAAACAAAAATATGGAAGGCTGAATCATGCCCCCTCTCCCCCACACACAAATATCTATATCCTGGAACACATGAATGTGATCCTTTTTAGAAAAGTACATTTACAGATGCAACTAAGTTAGTCTTGAAATGATGTCATCCTGCATAACCCAGGTGGCTCTCAACCCAAAGGCAAGTACCCTTTTACAAGACAGAAGCAGAAACAGTACAGACACCAAAAAAAGCCATGTGACCCCCGAGCCTGGAGGTGAACAGTCTGGGCTTTGGAGGTGAACAGTCTAGGCTAGGAGCTTCCAGAGACCTTCAGAATTCAGCAGTAGGCAGGGAGGACCCCAGCCTGAAGCTCTAGGGCCCTGGGCACCTTGCTTTCAGGTTTGTGACCTTCCAAACTATGCAAGAAGACATTTCAGATTTAAGCTGCCCTGTTCATCACATTTCTTGAAGCAGCCACAATGCAGAAGGAATAAAAATATGGCCACTGCAGAGCCCTGCAGGGTGTCCAGGTGGGCATAGGGTGCACAGCCCTGATGCCCAGCGTGGATCTTCAGCCCTGATCTTGCCAGTTTGTCCAAAAGCAGCAAGCCCAGCTTGGTTCAGTAGCTTTCTAGTGGCTAAGGCACAACACCTGCACCCCAATGTGAAGACGGGGCTATTGGGGCACACAGTTCTACAAGTCCCTCTCCTTGCGTGGTCACCAGCTCCAGGGCAAGAGGAACATGGTACAGAGACATGGCAGAGGGAAAGCGCTCACAGCATGGCGACCAGAAGGCAGAGCATTTATTTCTGCTGTATTCGCTGCCCTCCCAGCCCGGATGTCTTGTTCTAGAATACACTCCCCTTTACATGACCTTGGTAATTTATCTTGTGAAGGAAAGCAATTCGTACCTGAACTCTGCTTAGCTAATAGAATTGTGGCAGGACAAACAACATCATTCACTCTTAAGGCTTCCAAGCAGGCGGATAGCCTTGCCTTCTTGCAGGTACACTTGATGTTTATAATCGTTTTGAGAGTAAGATGGCCAAGGTTACTCATACTGGATTACAATATGTGTGTTCAAAGTGTTTCTCTACTACAATGACCTCCATTGCTTTTACTTGTTGATTGGTTTTGACTTGCGTGGTTTATCTGATTTGGTAGTGCTGAGCACAACCATCGTATCCTAGCAACTGAACTGTCTGCAGACCCACCTGTGGGCTGTTGCCTGATTCTAGCAGATCCCTGTTTACCTTGCTACATCAGGGGAAGGCATAGAGCACAGGCACTGGATGTAGGTACACTGGGTGTCCCTGCTTTAGAAAGGGATTGTTACTAGTGTTTGTGTCTAGGTGTTTCCCCAAAGCCTTGTGCAGTCGTGGGGTGGTTTATGGAGGTCATGACTGATTATTGTGGGTGTGGGTGCTGCACTGTCCCTGGGGCAGGTAATCTGCTTTACAATGGAAAGAGAACAGAGAGGCTAGCCAGCCACCTGAGCTGCTGCTTCTCCCTTTGCTCTTTGCTCTTTGAGCCCACCATGAATGCGCCACTCTGCCTTGAAGCCAGCTGATTGTGGGCTGAAGCCTCCACTTTCCTTCTTTCTTTTGTTGAGTAGTTTGTCCCAGCAAAGACAGCAGAGACAGGGACACTGATAAGAAATCCCTCTTACCAAGAGAAAAGACTTCGTGTCACAGTATTACCTTGCTGAATGAGAAAGCAGACAAAAATCCCAGCTCCTTCAGGGCCTAGGATGCTACACACCCATTCAACCTGTGAGAAGGATTTGACCAGCGCCTGTGGCCCACTGCCTCCCAGCGCCTGGCTTTCCTTTTAGGGCCATATTGAGCAGGCACACGCAGCTACCTCGTTTCCAACACTGCGCCTTAGTAGTCAAGGAAACTCAAACCCTAATCATTGTGCTGGCCTTTGAGGCAACTGATTGAAGGAAACTGTGAGCCTAATATCCTCTTGATTTAAAAGAAAATCCTCCATGAAGTTTCTGGCATTCATTGAATCTTTCTCCTTTGCAACAACTGAAATCCCACCACAATAAATAAATTGCCACCGGACTTTTAGATCTCTGTGTTTGCTAGAGTTCTGTGGTGTTAAATATTGCTTGTAATAAGTGGATTGTCAGTGAGCTCAAGTTTACTATTTAGTCATTTTGATTGAAAGGGATTAATGGAAATAAACTTTGGCCCATTTTTGTTCTCCAAAACTCATTTTTGTTGCTTCTTTATATCTATTTGGTCTGTTTTTATTTTCCATCTTCATGTCTTATCTTTTCCCTACCCAATTAGTTCTGAATAACTCATATAATTGAAATATTTACTGATCTTTTTAGTACAAATAATCAGACCCTCTGAAGTTTTCGACTCATCAGATATGAATTCCACTAAGCTTCGCTTTCACATATGCAGTAGAATCCTACAATGTAAATGCCAGAAGTCTGGATAGATTAATAATGCTAACAATTTTATTCAAAATGTCTACTGTGGTTAATTAACAAAGAAGCAGACAATATTACAGAGCCTAGGATATTTTTATAGTTCATAAGAGCACTGTTTTCACTAGCTAGGGAATTCAAGGAAATATCTAAACACAAGCTAACTTATATTAAAATAATTTGTCAGTATCTCTGGATTCTAAAACTCTTGAATGAGAATTTCTGTGTACTGTAAGTACTCAGTCCCCCTCAGTGTACCATGCCTGGAGGTGCCCTGGAGCCAACCCAGGTGGGATTCACAATCTTTTTAAATTCCATATGATTGACAGCTTATTTCTTTCCTTGTTTACTGTAACACTCAGCATATTTTTATTTATCTAATTTTGAATTCAGTTATAAGCATAGTAGGGGTAGTAAGCACAGGACAGGTATAATCCCTGGTGCTGCAGTGGACCTTAATTCTTGGGACGTGATAATATTGTGAGTCTCCCTCCTGCTGATTTTTTCTTTGTCCCCTGCCTCATGTATGCCTTTCTTTCCAACCTGCCCAACAACTCTCATATGCATGGTCTTCTCTTTGTGTGTGACTGTCACAGAATTTCACTTGGTATGTTATACATAATGTATGTAAATGTCTCTCCATTTGGGCTGAGCTTCGCATTCTCCCCTTGGCTGTTAACCAAGGGGTGAGGCCAGTGGCCCTCAACTTGCCTGGCATGCACAGAGACCCCAGCCACACTCTTGTGTGGGCAGGGGCTGTCAAGACAGACCTCCAGGGCCGGTGAGATAGTTGAGCACACTAAGAGCCTACTTAGGCAAGCACAGCGACCAGGGTTTGAACCCTGGCACTGCATGCCATGCAGGCCTTGCCCCTTGGCATGCTGAGCCAGCCACCAAGACCAGGCATGGTGGCACATGCCTGTAAGCCCAGCACTGGGGAGGCTGAAAACAGGAGGATCACTAGGAGTCCAAGCTGCCTAGGGAGACCCTGTACCAAGTACATACATAAATTTAAAAAAAAAGACCAGACCTCCTGGGGATGGGGGTGGGAGTGGGAGGACCTTGGAAGGGAAGACCTACCACTTCTTTCTCAAGTGGAGTGTTTACACCTTGCTGTAGCATTTCAGCTTTCACAAAAGAGGTAATAATGGTTTGTTTGTTTTTGGTGGAACTTGGGATTGAACTCAAGTCCTTGTGCTTACTATGCAAGCACTTATGCTACTGAGCCATCTACCCAACCCCTGAGAGGTAATAATTTTGATAGTAAAAGTCTTAACCTTATATGGTGGATTGCCAACTGGTGGTCAACATGTTACACCCAACTGAACTGAACTAGCATGGTGGAGGGTGTGGGAGATCTACCTAAGGTCTCTTGCCACCAGTGTAAGAGGAAGAACTGAAGAAGCTGCTAACAGGTTGTTAGAGAAGCTGTGTGGAGATGCTGTTTGAGCTGTTGGAAGCCGCTGTTGGCTGTCCTGCTGGAGGACCTTGTCCTAATAAACTTGGTTGCTCTTCTAAACACAGGAGCTCAGGACATTGCTGTCACTAAGAATGGCTACAGTTCACTTGTGGGGAGCTCTGTTTCTCTTCTTCAGCATCACTTCCTGGCTCCAGATGGGAAGACGTTGCACAGCTCAGCATCCAGGAGAAGCTTGTCTCATTGGCCTTCTTGATGAGAACTCAGCTTTCCTCCTCATTGGAGGAGCTCAGGACTCACTGTTGCTTAGGATAGTTGGGTGCTTCTCAGGGCAGCCTGGGTGCTTTACTCAAGTGCCATTTCCTAGCTCATTGCCCCTTAACTGCTAGCACAGGTCCTTCATTCCACTGGCACAGACTTTCTAGCATCCACCACTGGCCTTTGTGCCATCCCAGTGCAAATCTGTGAAAGTCATGCATGGAACATTGTAATGGGCTCTTGGCCTCCAGCTGGACTAGTTACAGGCTCTAGGTCTTCAGCTGGACTCATGCAGGACACTATCATGGGATCCAGGCTCTCAGCTGGATCCTTTTGTCTTTAATATGTGGACAGATTTCTCACATTTTCTTTTTGTTTATGATTCTTTGAGTGACTATTATGAATAATGTTATAAAATATGTGTCCTGTATTATGTTGTTCCCCTTGCAAAACCCCAAACCAGGGTACCATAAAAAAAAAAAGACTCAAAAGATGCCAGATCTCTTTATTCATAAAAAAAAAAAAAAAAAACTTACTAAACCCACTGGGGTAAACTCAACAAGCTGTACTCTAGACATCAAGTTTTAAAACCTACTAATGTTAAAAAATCAATCTCAAACTGAGGGCTTTTAAAAGAAAAGCTAGTCTTACTTAGTTGCAAAAGGCTGCTCTAAGGCCTCTTCAAGCTAAGATAGAAGACCATCTCCTAAGCATGAAAGGGACAGAGAACTTGAAGGGTCTCTTGAAGGAGCTCAGGCCCTTGCCTTGTGACTGAGGGCCGGTTGTGTGGGTTGGAGCCTGATGGACGGTGTGGCCAGTCTTAGGCTGTGTTGGGCTCTTACCTCCCAAGATTCACCTGTAGGCTTTGAATTAGGCAAAACCAATGCACCCTATCCACACAAGATAAATTACAACCCAGTGCTTAACTCCATAACTAAAAACAGAATTAGAGTTGCCTGTTGAAAGCCATTGCCTGACTGGGCCATCTAGTTACCTAAGGTCAACTCAGCTTCAGCAGTGAAATTAAAGGGATTTAAAACTCTGAATTTCCTCCATTTGGAAATTTCTACTGGCACTTTTTTCCATGAATGTCTCCTTGGCGAAGGAGCAAGACAAAATTTTAAGTCAATACCATCTTTCTTAATGTTACGTCTCTACTTTATGAAGTCACTGACCAGTGTGGATTCTTATCCACCTGTAAGATGAAAATCCTACCTGGGCCAGTTCCAAGGGTCAAATAAAATGAAAGAAAAACAGCTGGCTATTCCATGCACAGAATGACCTCAGCAGAAAGGCATTAAGTTGGCCATCCAAAGAGAACTTAGCTAAGGACAGCAGAGATACCTGTGCTCCCAACGGGTCAGCCTACTCCCAAAGTTAACTCCAAAGTGTTACCATCATGAGTTCTTGTCTCAATTACCTTGCACTGCCTGCTGGGACAAAATACTTGATCCCCAAAATTAAGGAAGAAAAGGTTTAGTTAACACACTGTTTGTAGAGGTTTCAGTCTGTACTCAGCTGGCTCCAGGGCAGAGTGGACATGGCAGAGGCAGCAGTTCATGGCGGTGGAAAACAGCAAGACAGCAAGAGCAAAAGGGAGGAGCAATACTCGCAGCAGCGGCAGCAGAGGCATAGAGCAAACCTTTCTTCCTTCTATTGCATTCAGGCTATCCGCCCCAGGCTGGGTGTAGCACTCATACCCATAGTCCCAGCATTGGATGATGAACTAATCACAAATGCTAGAAGTTACATCCCCACCCACTGTGGTTCACGTCTATCTACAGATATCATCTGCTCTTTGGCCTTCAGCAAGTGTCTTTCCTCTCTTAAGGTCTTGTTAGCTCCCTGCTTCAGTGCCATTGATGACCAAGGCACAGATTGGTAAAAGTAGAGGAGAGGGACACTTGAAGTCGAATCAAGACAGATGCGCTGAGGAATAAGGGGTGCACAGGGTCAGCAGTGTCTGTCTGCTGGTGCTTATAGATGACACTTCTGTGATCATCCTGCAGATTGACTCATTAAGTTCTGGTTTTTAATCAATATTACAGGCTCATATCCACTATAGAACTATAATCTATTGGATGAAAAGTCTGTGGGTACTCAGTAATCAATGGGTAAGTACGACAGTCTCTCAGAAAAGCCGGGCAACTCGATGTCTCTCAGAATCCCAGTTTTCTCGGCAAAGGTTTTCTGTCTTCCGTAAATTTGGGGAAGACTAACCAGGTGGCTGCATTTTTTTTTCTATTAGATAAACCAGAGCCTTTAGTTTGCTTATTAGAAGTAAATTTGCTAATACACCTTAAACCAGTGACTCGAATACCAAATACAGCATCCCACACACTTACGTTATGCAAAACTCTTCCGAGAGCAGTGTCTTCTAGGACTTTTATTCCCAGACTCGTCATAGAAGTAGGCAGCAAGAGCAGCAGGATAAATGTGAGCTCAAAGCACTGTTGCATCTTATATTGTGTGGTCTAAGTGCCCAGCTCCATTGCTTGTCCATTTATCAGTAGTCAGAGGGTGTTCAATGTCATCCTGTCCTTAGGCTATAATAGTGTTGGAAAATGACATCAGCTATGCCAGCTAGCTGGCTGTAACTTTGATGAATGTTTGTAGAATGGCTGATGGGATAAATATGGACAGAGAAGTGTCGCATGGGTGGGAAAAACCACAGATGTGAAAAGGAGTGAGGGTGGTGCAGGTGGCAAGAAGGGTTTCCAGCAAGAGACTCGCAGGCAGCAGAGCTCAGCAAGCAGCTCTGTGACCTCATGGCGTGTCATTTAACATCTCTGGGCTACATTTGTCTGCTGTGTGAACTGGAAAGTATATATACCCTTTTCATACACCCAGGGCAACAGAAAGCAAGAGGGAAATAATAGATGTAAGTGTTCATGAAAAAATTAGACTGCTATGTAATGTCGCCCACAAGAAGTAGCACATGAAGAAAACTAGATAATTGCCTTTCCTGGCAACCTTAAATGAGACTTATTTTTATTTTGACAGAAGTGTAAATCAATTTGAAAAACCAGGAATGATGGAATTAGATTTTAAAATTCAGCATTAGGCTTCCTATAGTAATCCATATATTATCCCAAGGTGCTGGAGTCAGAGAATGAATTTCAGACTTTAGTACAGAAAGCAAACTTTTCTGGGTGTATTACTGATCTCAGGAAAAATTGCCTTGTGAAATTTTTATCTTAAGAGCGTACTTGTTGGATATTTAATAGATAACATTCTTGGCCTAAAAATAAAAAGCTCTTCATGAGTTTCTCTCCTGAAGCGAGAATCAGTTAAGTTTAAATTTTCATCTTTACTTCTCTTCTTCCAAAACTAAGCAATGAATTGAGATAATTAATTCTTGGTTATCATGCTTAATATTTAATCAAATTATTTAAATCTCATTAAAATGTACTATCTCAGTAGCTTGTTTCATTTTCAATATTTCTCAAAAATCAATTTATTTCTAGTTCAAAAAGGCACTTCAGCAAACCTGTTAATTAACTGCATCTTTTATTTTTAGAGCCCTCCTTGTGCTGGTTCATTCTGTCTGTCCTTGGCACCTTCTCATTGTCTTGTAGCCCCCAGCACTGAAACAGTAAGAGAGAGTCTCAGAATCTCATTCAGTGACTTCCTCTGTGCTAGACCTCAAGGTGCTGAAAATACAATTTCTTTTGTCTTCCGCATAGATGAAGTAGGTTATTTATTTGGGGGTAATAACTCCTCAAAGAGCTCCATACGGTGTACTATAAGCCTCTCAGACTCTGCTCCTTGGATATTATTTCTTAGCAGGCATTGAGTTATTCTTTTGATTCATTTTTTTCAGACCAACTGCTTACAAATTTGGCCATGTGAAATAGGTTCTCAATGTTTTATAACGCTACTTGTGTAAAAATCATAGTTATTAGAAGAAAGCATAAGGAACTTTGACATCTACTCTATTACTTGTCTTAAGCTCTGCCCACAGTAGCCAATGGATTCACTAGCTCTAAATGCTCTCTCTCTCTCTCTCTTCCTCTTTCTCTGCTCCCTGTCTCTGTCTGTCTCTGGGTGTCTCTCTCTGTCTGTCCTTCTCTCAGTCTCTCTCTCCCCATCTGTCTTTCTCTCTGTCTCTGTCTGTCCCTATGTTTGTCTGTCTCTCTCTCTCTGTCTCTGTTTCTCTCTCTCTTTCTGAAAACAACGGGCATACATAAAAGAAGCCTCATTTACAAAATAACGCATCCCCTGAAATATTTATTCTAACCCAACAAATGAAAAGGGCAGAGGTGGCCATGAGCAGCTCCAGCTCTGGCAAAAGGACTATTAGGATGTGGCGTGAGGATTAATTCCACCCACACCATTTCCCAATCTGTGAAAGGAAGGTGGCAAAGCAAAGCATGAAAAAGCAAAAGGCACCTTTGTCCTCAAACTATTACAAGGGAGCTGGCCCTCCACATATGCAATAAAAACAGCACGCATTCACCATGACTTACAAGACTGTGTGTGGTCAGGCCATGGGGAGCAGACAGAGTCTCCCAGCTGAGTGCTAGAATTGCCAAATCACAGATGAAGCTGGTTAGGAGTCAATGACTGGATGCAAATGACCCAAGGATTCCTAACTTTAAATAGGACCTAAAGTTGGAATTGTGTATTCCTTTTCCTTTTCTTTCCATTCTGTTTTGGTGATGAACATGTGCCTTCCATCATTGTCACAAGGAGGCAGAGATGGGGGCCAGATTTCTGTCACAGCAATACTCCTGATGCTGACACTCTGCTCCAAAAGGATGAATTTATCCACTTTTGTTTCTTGATCAGATTTCTTACTTGAGACTCGGAGCTTGATGATGTGATCTATCTCGGAAGTTTGGGGTTTGTTTGTTTATTTATTTGTTTGTTTTAATAGCAAGCGCTGTTGATTCATTCAAAGACTTCTTCATGTGATAATAAAAATGAGAGATATCGTATATTAAACCTTCAATGTGAACCTTCAAGCAGATAACACAAATATTTCATTCCCCTTTAGCTCATCTGCTGAGATTAGTAGCCCAGAACCCTGTTCCAACTGCTGCCCCCGCTTCTTACAGACAGTCCCAGCTGCCTGACAACCAGGCTCTCAGTGGTCCAGGCCCTACTGTCCACAGCCCTGGTATCCCAGGATCCCCTGGTGTGGGCCAAACCAGTGCCCTGGGGTGTTACGGGCATCACCTTCACATCTGCAATGCACTTGCCTTTGAATGGACTTGTCATATGTAGTTAACTTGTATTCGCCGTGAAATGTAACATCACTGGTATGGTCAGGGTTACAGGCCTGGTCAATTATAGCGATCATAAGGAAAGCACGTGCTAGTCCAGCAAGTAGTCAGTAAAGGCAGTTCATACATATAATTATCCAGCTACTGCTTTGTCACACAGACCTAGACTCACCGATATACGTTGTTATATTCACAGAACTATCATTCTGAGATGTATTGCCTTTTCATCTGTCTACACATCTTCAAAGGACTTTTTAAATGAATTCTGAAGGATTAGTGACAAACAAGATTCTATCTAAAGAATATTTTATTCTGATTTTTAGAAACATGACCTCTCAGTTTAAGCATTAAAGATAGAAACAGAATGAAGGTTTGTATAACATGGTGCATCCGAAATGTAATATTCGCCTAATTAAATGGGTTTTATTTAGGTAATAAAGCCTTGTTTCATTGATCTTGTTGGGTTTGCAAGTGGTCTAGTTTCTCCAAGTTGTCCGATGTAATGGAAAGGAGTTTTGGTCAAAGGCAAAAGATTTATACAATCTGAAGAGAATCCAGAGTATGGAAAGGAGTTTTGGAAACCCTAACCCCATCCCTTGGTAGCCTAAGAGATGCTCATTTCTACTAATGATAAACTCACTTAGGGGTACCTGGCTTTGTTTTATTTGTATCATACTGGGACTTGAACCCAGGGCCTTTGCACTGAGCTCCATCCCCAGCTCTTTTTAATGTTTTTATTTTGAGATAAGGCCTTGCTGAGCCACTCGGCTGCCCAGACTCCAATTTGTGATCCTCCTGACTCAGCCTCCCAGAGTGCCAGGATTACAGGCCTGGGCCCCCAAGCCCTTCTAAACCTGGAGATGTCAGAAGTGCCTGTCTGAGCCCTTCAGACAGGCTTCTTTGGTGCTTCTTCCAGTAGACACAATGGCTAAGCCATGGGCAAGAAAACATCAGAATCACACAGTGTCAATAAGGCTGAGTGACTGTGGCTACATACTCATCCTAAACGTCAGCATCAGGGAGAGGCAAGTGTCCTACCTAGGGATCCAGCCGCTGGCCACCCAGAGCACAGGTACACGTGGCCAACAGAGTGGGTACTCTGCAGTCTCCATGGTCTTTTAATGCCTCCTATCCAGAGCACATCAGGGCTACTACCACTAAGCACAGCTGTTCCAGAACTATAAATGGTTGCCGATGTGGAGCTGCATGAAAATGCTTTTATGAGTTCGTGAGCTTTATCGCTGCTGAAGCATTGTCCTAATGATGTCATTGTACTTGCCACAACTGGGGGGAAGTCAAGCTTCCTTTTTTCACTCTCGTGACTTTCGTGTTGGAGCCTTACAGATAGGACAGCTCTCACCACAGGGCTGAGCTGCACTGCCACCCGCACAGCGCTGTCGGTAGCTGACTATATTTGTATCCTTTGTAAGGTACAGTGGAAAAAAGTTCTATTAGTTTGGATGTGGGGTATGAATTTTCAGAAGGCGTGTTCGAAAAGGATGATCGAGGGACACAAGCTGTGAATGCAGAAAGGCCTGAGTGGCCAGAGACTGAACATTAACTTCTGGCTGGCTCCAGAGCAATAATATTTAAAGTACAGCAGCAAGGGCTGGACAGACAGCTCAGCAGGCTAAGCACCTACTTGGCAAGTGCAAGGACTGGGGTTTGGTCCCCGGCACCACATGCCATGCTGGCCCTGGCCCTGGGCATGCTGAGCAGACAATTGAGTCCAGGCATGGTGGCACATGCCTGTAATCCCAGGGCTGGGGAGGCTGAAAACAGGAGGATCACTATGAGTCCAAGCTGTGCAATGAGTCCCTGTACCAAGAGCATGAATAAAATAAAAGAAAATAATGTAGCAACCAAAATATCCCTCAGTTGTTAAGAACGCTGGCATTTACATAAGGATCTTTGGCTAAATATGAATTTAAGTGACTTAATTCTGATGCATTTACAAGTCAGAAAATGATGCTAAAAGTGATTAAAAATTTGAACAGAAACACCCCCAAGTTGACCAGATCTCAAGTGGGAGCATTTGCGTGAGAAGGGAAACTTTTGCTCTTTTAGCACATGCTATTCTTCACAGCTTCTGCTTGAAAGCAGAGAATGCATTCAAAGGTCAGTGTGCCATTTTTCCAAAGCTACAGCCAGGTCCACACTGTACATGACACTGAAGCCTAGGCATTGGCTTGATTGATTTGGAAGCCATCGGGGAGAGAAGGGAAGCACGTTTCTGGGTGTCACACTTGTGTCACGGAGTCGTGACTGTGGGCTCTGAGTCTCCTTGTGATCCTTCCATCTCTAGCACCCTTTCTCCAGCTGCTTCTCAGCTGCCATGAACTAAATAGCTTTGCTCGCCTGCCTTGCACAATGACATTTCTGTCTTGAGCCATTGGACCATGGTCTAAATCCCCTGAAATGGTGAGGCAAATGAAACCCTACCTTCTTCAAGTTCTAGGTGCTGAGTATTGTTGCCCAGTGGTGGGGAAGGACCTAATGTGCTTCTTTATTCTTTCATGCCACCTTTGGTTGCATTTGCAATGAAGAGTCCACCAAGCTTTACCTTACAGGTCCACACTAAGCAAGCTTTACAAATGTTTTAACACATTTTAGTTGTTTTCTTCCACTTCGTTATTTGTAGGCATTATAAACCAACTCAAACAAGGCTCAAACTCTGTAACTTAGAAATCTTTCAGATATGAGTGCACATCTAGATATTTGTATGGTAGACAGCCTCCTTTGTAAACAAAAACAACCCTCCATGCACTTCCGTAGTTGTCTGCAGCCGCCATGCCCAGTAGGTGTGGCATGTAGAACATAGCCACCCTGAGATCGCTCACATCTAAGCGCCAAAACCTGTGAATGCATCACCTTGCCTGGCAGAAGAGAATTAAGTTCAACAATCTCAAGTTGGGGAGAATAAGATTAATGGCACAGACCCAGCATGATCACAGAGTTCCTCAAATTTGGAAGAAGGGTAATGGGAGCCATCAGGAATGTACCAGATCCATGCAGCATGAGGGCTCCACTGACAGTTTTGCTAGTCTTAAAGACAGAGCCCTGCAAGGACATTGTCTCTGGAAAGCAGCTAAGACAAAGGGTTTTCTCTGAGAGCCTCCAGAGTGTACCCCTGTCCGCACCATGACTTAGCCCAGTGAGACCTCTCCCCACTTTATAGAGCTGCTATACCTGTATGTAGTTTTATGCCCTGAAACATCTGTCATAGCAGCTAAAGAATACTAGTGCATAAAGCATCAATGGTTCAGGCTCAGAATAACAAACACAGCAACTGCGTTGTTTCCTTGCAGACATATAGCAGGCCAGGCAATCTGTCCTTGAGAGCTGTCTCATATGCCAGAACTTCGGGATGGTAGCCCAGACGTGGAAGGCTGCCTGCCACTCACACATACTCGTGATGCGTGTTCTCCTGTAGCCCTACCTGGCTGCATGTTTCGTGAGGGTGACATGGATGCACATAGTAGCAAGATGAAGACAGTTGCAAATCTGCAAATCTTTGAAATGTGTGTGTGTGTGTGTGTGCACCCACATGTGTTAATGGCCAGTGTTTTAGCAAAAAGAGGACATTGAAAATGTTACCCAAAGAAGTTACATGGGAATGACTCAGCTAACGGAATTTCTAGAATTATATATGGCTGAGAACAAACTATTTAAAGCATGTTTTATTAAAATTCAATCTAGATGAGCACCTGTTTACTTTTTATCATTTAAAATAAATGGTGTCTGCTTATCCACTGGATAAAGCCAGACTTAGAAATTTACATAGTCTATCTTAATCACAAATGAGGAAGTAAACATGATCTTGTGTAACATAGATTATGCTAACAAAAGGTTTGTGACCTGATAGAATCAGGGAGAAGACACATCTATTTTTACCTTAACATTACCAAGCCAGTTTGATTTTGCAAGGATTTAACTTGGCTAAAACAAATTCTTTCTACCTTATGTACCAAATATCGAAACCTCTTCAAAAGTCTGAAAACCGTGCAGCATCTTAGCACTATTTTTTCCTTTGTCTTTGCAAATCTGGTGTCAATTTGTAATTCTGTGCTTCACAATTTTTAACCTAGCAACCAGGGCTATTAATTTAATTCATTGTTAAACTTCTTTGCATTTCACACTGAAAAAAGGTTTTATGAGAGAAACGTTTTTCCCAAAGGACCGAGAACTTAAAGCACTCTGAGGCAATGCTTTTATTGAAATGTTTTTAGTTCTCTCATTGCAGTGTTATATGTGGGGACTTAATTGTTTACCTAAGCAATTAAGTCGGAAGCTCCATTTATCAATTTCATCTAGAGAATATAAAGGTTACAGTACTCTCTTGACACAGAAAATGTTTATTCACACATTAAAAAATCCCATCCATCTCTTGGGGGAGTTACAGAACTTGGGAGGATGTTACAACTGGATTTAATAAACATACACTACTTTTTTGTAACGCTGGTTAAACCTAATGTGGGTTGAACCAGGGGGTCAACTTTAAAGTTTATTAATACCCTATTGTCACATAGTTTCATTTTGCTGTGTTTCTATAGAAACTTTCTAGATTATAATTTTTATCTGCAAATAATTATCCATTCACAGGACATTACAAAGGTAGTACAGGAAGGCCCCATGTCCCCTTTACCTGGTTTTCTTTGATGTGAATTTCTTACATAGCTAGACTGTGTTGAAATCAGGAAGAAATCATTGAAATATGTGTGTGCACCATAATGTCATTCTGTCACATAGAAATTCATGTAACTATGGCAGCCATCACGATAGATTGTCAGTGTAACTGTGGCAGTCATCAAGATAGACTGTCAGTTGTTCCATCAATCCAACAATACTTGTGGTACCACCCTTCACAGTCTTTCTCTGCCCCACTGTCCCAAGCCTCCAGTGACCACTAATCTGTTCTCCATCTTTGTAATTCTATGTTTTTACAGTGGTATATATGTGGAGTCTTGCAGTGCGTGCTCTATGCCAACTGGCGTCCTCATTTCATACAGCACTGTTGTGAAGGATCTAGTTTGTAGCATGCATTTGCATTATTCTTTATTGCCAAGAAGTATCACAACTGTTTTCTGTCGAAAAGAAAAGTGCCGCATACTTAAACTTTTCCTCATGTTCCCAGAGGACAGAGTTCTTCAGACCACTGAAAGGAAATATTTCCTTCACCACAAAAGCATTCAAATTAGCTCAGTAACCAAAGGTATTTCCTTCAGTGCTTCAGCAACTTGAGCTGCAGAAACCAGTGTTAGAATATAGATTTTTGCATATATTTTCTCCCTTTTGATGATAGACTGTCAGTGTAAATGAGACATCATCAACATGCACAAGTGACTGGTTTCATGATAAATTAGGCTCCAGCCATTTTACAAAAGAAAGGGATTAAAAAGGGCATGCTACACTGCAGACAGAGGTGTGGCCATCAGCAGAGCCCTAATGGCTCCAACAACAAAGGGAGAAAGCCTCACGTCACTGCACACTCTCCTGCTGATGTCCAAAAATGGGAAGATCAGCCTTTGACTTGCGTGTCTTCAGTGATTCTTTAAAAAGTCAGCTCAGAGTGGGGAGAGGATTTAGGGATAATGTAGAAAGACGTATCACCAAATTCTGTCTCCTCACCTAGACAACTACTATATAGAACCTCCGTGACATAACGGTTCTGAAACTTTGGCATGTACAGAAGAAGAGCTGAAAACTTCAGTGGAAGGCTTGCACAGTGAACTCTGGTGAATTTAGGGTCAGTGTCAGCTCTCGGCTCAGGAGTTACTGCTCAGCCCTTGGCCTGTGGCTGGAAGCTGAGGATGTGCACTAAAGCAGTTACAAAAGCCAGGCCTGGCACAAGGGACCCTATCATTGATGTACTGCGAATCTGTGCTTTCTTGTGATAGCGCCAGCTGATCACAGAAATGTAGTCAGAGTGAGCACCCCTGATACACATGCTTACCCACAGTTCATAGCTGCAAGACCCTCTCTTTTAGCTCAAGCGGCTTCTAGGAGATTTGAAAAGCTGGCACCCCCTGCCTTTCCTCAATTCACTGCCATTTTTTCTTTTTAGTGCCAGTTATGAAGAACTGGAATGTTCAGAAGAGTTCTGCATATGGGATTTATTAGAAAGTCATTGTGCAGCCCCAGGGAAAGACATGGCCTCAAAAAACATCTGCAGAAAGTTGAAATCTATATAGCTCAAGTTAATTCTCAGTGCAAAAATGACATGATGCAATAAAGAAGGTAGAAAAAGAGAGAAGGAGCAAACTCGAAGGAGAAGAATCTTGATTTCCAGAGTTACTATCTTACTAGACTCACATTTCCAGTTTTCAACAACAACAACTATCAAGGACTGCAAGGAAATAGAAAATCACAGTCAATTCAAAGAAAAGAAATTGACCAACCAAGAATTCTTGGAAAAGCCTGATGGCTGCCCTACCAGACAAACATTGTAAGATAAGTTTCTCAGAAATACTCATATAACTAGAGGCAGACACAGAAACGTCAAGAAAATAATGTATAAACAAAAGATAGAAATCCAATAGAAAGAAGAACTAAAAACAAACCCAAAACAAAAATTTAATAACTCAAATGACAGAATTGACAAAAGGAATTCAAAGGCAGATTTGAGTGAGCAGATAGATGAAAGAATCAACAAAGTTAAAAGCAAGTTAATTGAAATTATTGACCCTGAAGAACAGAAAGACAAAAAGATTAAGGAAAAGCAGTAGTGTGGGATTCCAGGAAGAAATTCAAAAAGAAAGAGGAGAAAGGGGTAGAGAGATGATTATAAGAAATAAAGGCAACTTAGCATATTTGATGAAAGGCATGAATATAAATATCCAAGAAGCTCAGAGAAATCAAGATAGGATGAGCTTTAAGAAATTCACATCATAGAGCCAGGGAGATGGCTCAGTGGAATAAGTGCTTCCCTGGCAAGCACAAAGGCCTGAGTTCAATCCCCGGTTCTGAAAAAAAAAAAAAGAAATTCACATCAAAATTTGTTGTAATCAAATCATCAAAAGGCAGAGATGAAAAGAAAATCTTAAACCTAGTGGTAAGAGAAAGACACTACACACAAGAGGTCCTCAATAGGATTCTAGCGGATTTTCCATCAAGGACATAGAGGATCAGCAGTGGGTTGGGATATTATTCACAGTACTAAAAGAAAAAAAAAAAAAAATCTACCAACCAAGAATCCCATATCCAGCAAAAATGTTCTTCAGAAGTAAAAGAGAAGGGCCAGCCAAATAGCTCAGCTTACTAAAGAGCCTTCAAGCAAGTACAGGGGCTGGAGATTCGACCCCCTGGGCCTGCTGTGCTGGCCCTGCCCCCAAAGCATATTGAGACTGCAATTCATACTGGGCGTGGTGGTGCACACCTGTAATCCCAGCTTATGGGAGGCTGTATACAGGCGGAGCACTAGGAGTCCAATCTACTAGGGAAACCCTGAAAACCCTATAGACCCTTCCCTAAAACGGCAGAAAAAAAAGAAGTAAAAGGGAATTTAAGAGATTCCAGGAGAAACAAAGATTAAATGAAAGTTTATTGCCACTAGGCCTTTCTGTAAGATATCCTAGGATCAGGGAGATAGCTCAGTAGAATAAATGCTTGCCTGGCACTTACCTGGGTACTGCAAAAAAGAAAAAAAAAAAAAAAAAGATATCCTAAAAGGAATCCTGTATGAATAAAAGAATACTAGGCAGTAATTCAAATTTATAAGAGAAAGTACAGTCCTCAGTAAAAATAAATGCACCGGCAATTATGCAAGCTAATATTACTGTGGTTTTCTCAATAATTTATAAGACCAATATATTTCAGGAAAAATGTTACTAGCCATTAAGACATTTTTACAGTAACTTCAGGTTGTAGCTCCACACTGTGTTTTCTACATAATTTCAGGGACTAATACATTAAAAACAGAAATGATCATTTTTGACAGTTATATGAGTATTTACTTTGGTGACATCGGTAACTGAAAGGGTTACAACAGGACTGTAAGTGAGGAGTTTTATAGATTATTGCGTTAATGTGACACAAATTCAAGCATTACAGCATCAAGATGGTAATCACGATGCCCGTGATAGCCACTCTAGCATGCACTGTAGTTATGGAACATAGAAAAACAATGAGAGTGGGCTTCAAATACTTTATTTTTTTCTTAAAATACTTTAAAATTTACTCCCAAAATAGCTAAAGCAAGAGATAATAATGTGATAATGCACATCAAAAACAAATAACAAAATGCAAGAAATTAAGTCTTTATCAGTGATTACTGTACGTGGAAATGCATCAAATGCTGCATCAGAGTGCATAAAAAATGATTCAGCTGCATAATATCTCAAGGAAACTAACCTTAGGCTGAAAGTCACAAATGAATTGACGATGGAAGGACATAGACACACCCATGCTCCTCGCAGCGTTCTTCACTAGAGTCAAAACAGTCAGCTCAGTTTCCATGCACACAGGATCCAGTTACCAAACACAGTCTTACACCGCAGGCATACTACCTTAAATACTTTATGCTAAGTGAAACAATCGAGTCACCAAAAGCCAAGCACTGGGTGACTACATTCATCTAAGATACCTAGAATAGCCACGTTTGTACACACAGGTAAGAGAATGAGGGTTTCCATGCAGTAAGAGGAAAAAGGACATTATTGATAGCATCTGAATTTTAGTTGTGCAGCAGGAGAGTTCTGCATGATTGGTGGTTGTACAATGACATGATCATGCTGAACACTACTGAATGATATACTGTACATGGGTGAGATCGAATATCTTATGTGGTGTGATTTTTTTTTTTTTTCCCTGAGTGGAAAATTTTTTTTAAAAAATCCAGAGCACCTTAGCGAGTACTCGCAGATTTGTTGTAGCGGCTCTCCAAACGGGAAGGCTGATCCTAGATTGCTCTCCATGTTATTTTCTGACCTTGACAAAATATCCTTTCTCCAATCAATTTCTGGCATCTGAGATTAGAATGCTGCATGGAAAGAGAGCAAATGAAATCCATAATCAGAGTAGAGAGGGACACAAGTGAGTTTTCTGTGTCTGCCACCCTAGAGAATGCAGTGGTCAGGCTATAAGGCCACAGTGCGGCAGCATTCATCAAAACAGAAGTTGGCTTAAGCCAGAGATCAAAACAGAAAAATTACAGGCACAGCACAGAAACCGAAACGGCCGACAACGCTCAGTGCTGCTACCCACACCTTCACTCCGGTCCTTGAACCTTTATCATTCCCAACTCCCCTCCCCCCATTGCATCTTGGGCCCCTCCACAAGGCCTGCCCTGCTGTCCTCCTCTCCACCATGGCCACATCTTGTTGTCACGGGTCCAGCCGTATTTGTTCCAATCACCAGATACCTGGTATTACCAGCGCGAACCACTCCAGTTTTCTGTCAGTATCATCCCCTCTTGTTATAGATAAACCAAAATCAACCCAAAAGAGAGATAGTTCGATCACCGGTGCCTCACTCCACGTTGGCCCCAGCCCCCAGGACCTACTGAGCCAACGACCGAGTCCGGGCCAGGTAGCTCACACCTGTAATCCCAGCGCTTGGGAGGCTGCAATCAGGGGGAATCACTATGAGTCCAAGCCGCATAGTGAGACCCTGGACCACACAGTGAGACCCTGTGCCATATACATTCGTGAAAAATAAAAGACGGACAGCAAGCACCAGTGCTGCTTCTGGAGGCTTAAGCAGTTCCCGCTAAGACCGGCCCCTTCCTGTGCTTGCCAGGTGCTGCTGCAGGGTGGGCCCTGTGCTCTGCGCTCTGCTTTGCACCCTCGGAGCCCACCGCTGAGCTCCCGAGGCCCCTGCTTCACCTCCAGCTTGTTCGTGCACCAGGTCCCCAGAGAGTTCAGCCACCCCCAGATTTCCCCTACAAATGCTCCACCACTACCCATTCCTCTTTCCAAAACGAAAAGGAATCAACACCTTGATGACCTTGGTGGTGTTAAGCTTCGAATTAACTCTGACTCAGAGAGAAATCTCAGATCTGTGATCCGTAAGTGAGCACGGATTGAAAGAACAGGGGAGAAATATATGCACTAATAGTGTTTGGACAGGATATCCTGTCTGCATCTTGTACTATGAATAACTGCTAGGAAGATAACAATGTAAAAAGTATTAATTATTGAAACTGTACTATAATTCAGCTTTAAAAAAAAGGTATGCAGCTACATTCTCTTAACTCACTGATCAGAGGCATCTGCTCTAATAGTATTTGTACGTAGAATATCGTGTATGCACCTTGTACAACAAAAAGTCACTACAAAAACTATGTGCAACGTATAAATTGTTGAATCTGTCCTACTAATTTGTTTTAAAACTGTCTCGTTGCTACTTGTTCTTCAATAAAAAATAAATAAATAAAAATTTAAAAAAGAAAGAGCAGGGGAACCAAAATTCTTAATGAGTAAAAAAGAACTGTTTAGCTTCTTCTAGAAATTAGAAGGACTTGGGAAAAAGAAACTCTGGGCCATGGAACTGTTACAGGGACAAACTGCATTGGCAGTGGCAGAGCTGATAATTTCCATAGGCATCCAGAAACTTTTCTTCTTAATACACCTGAATTCTCTTTGTAAAATAGCAAGGTAATCTTGCTGCTCCCCTGCCTGCAGACCAATCCTAAATGTCCACCCCCTCCAAGAAGCTGTTCTTAACAACCACGGTCCAGTACGATGCATGCCCATCCCTCCTGCGCTGCTGATGCCAGACACTCCCCGAGCCCATTGGGAGCTGTAATTATTCTATGTTCCATGTTTTCCTCTTTTGCTCCAACATTAGTCTCAAAGCTCTTAACACTTGGAAATAGCTAAAAAGCTTCCCTTGCTACTGCCTAAAATTCCTGTGCAGTTTCAAATTCCAATGCGAGATGAATGGCCTTTTTCAGCACAACAAGAAAGGTTTTAAAAAATTACGCCCTCAGAGTAATTAACAGACCTTGCCAAGAGGTCTTCTCCCTGAGGGAAAAATTTTGTTTGATTTGTTTCTTCCTTCAGATGATCAGAAATGTAGGCTGCAATGTACCTCTCTTGATGAAGAAATTAGGTGGATGGTGTCCAATGGCTAAGAACATGTCAGTGAACTCCACTGGAAATATAAATCAGCCTCTTACGATGCATGTCTCCAACAATCAAGGTGTGGGAGGTCAAACACAGTTGGGACTCCTGGTCCTCCACACCCTGCGGGCACATACATGGGCTGCAGCGGTGGTTGTACAGAGTCTGCAGGGCAGGGGAGAGAGTGGAAGAGGCTGCCATGGGGGTGGGGCATCGCTGCCACCTGGAGGCTGCAGGCATGTCTAGGTCCCCATTCAGGACTCACAAATAGGGAACCCACAATGAAGCTGCATGTTCATGTTCACCTTGTACAATTTCAACAGCAGCCCAAACTGAGAAATGCCACAGCCAGATGCTCCCCCGGCCTCGCTTTTCCTCCCCACCTTGGCTTTTTCTGAGGTCACAAAAGCAACCTTCCATACCCAGTGGAGAGTGCAAAAGTCCCTGGATGCATAATGGTTGAGATTTTTTCAATCAGGCTGTACTTCCTCTATCAGCTCCCTTATAAAGACAAAGAAAAAGGGACACACCCTCTTCTCACCTCTGTACATTTCAAATTTGTCTTCTAACACCTCACAGGGGCTTAATGAGCTGACAGAGTTGCCACACACTGAGTGCAGCAGAAGTGAACTCTTGGCCCGGGAGGAGTCTGCTGTAATGACAACAGCCAAAGCCAGATGCACAGAGGTGTAGCCATGTAAAAGTGCCTCTTCCATACTGCTTTAAGTGCTGTCATTAGAGAATAAGTATGCTACATTTGGGGGTTTCAGGCAAGGCATTTTGTCAGGCACTTCCTCTGCTAGCATCAAGTGAATGAAGATGCTTTTCTGCAGATTTCAACATCAGCATTTTCTGTCCAAGCTAAAATAAGCCACCTAAACATAGGATATAAACAGATATCAGAATTGCAAGGACCCATTTTTTATTTATCACTGCCTACAATTAAGACATTTCCTCCTCCCAGGAAGCCCTTTTTCCTGCCCCGAGGCACCATGCACTAGAGAATTCAGCAGCAGGAGGAGATATCACTCAGAGATGCATTGGAGGTAAAATATCTCAAATAGCTTCTAGGAGCTAACCACAAATATCTACCTGGAGTAGGCAGACAAGCAAGGGATCAAACTTTATATATTTTCCAATTCTACTCAAAATTATTTAAGAGCAACCAACTTTGCCACAGGTGCCCATTTGCTTACTTTCAGAAGTAAATTAAAGGAACAGAATTGGAAGCTGCAGGTGGGATAAATTAATTGCCTTGTTGAATCATTGGTAATGCCTAAAGTGCTTTGTAAACGAAAAGCACTCTATAAATATGCCATAGTAAGTACCTTTATCACTGGGAGTAGCAAGATTAATAATGATAAAGTGAATTAAAGAAGCAGAGTTGGATTTTATTTTATTATCCACACAAAGAAAAACATGCCATGTTAGTAAATGTTATATTAGAGAGCCATACCATAAAATTCCATCAGAGAGACAAGGTTACCTGAATGCAGAGGACACCTTGTTAGATGGTATTTGTCAAGCTCCTCTCCTCCACTTGCGGTGTTCCACTTTGTTTTGCAGAAGGTCAGAACTCACAGACGTGATCATTTTCTCACATATCATGTTTGACTCTTGCTAAATAACATAGGTCCCACCATATTCGTTGGGAAGCTGTTTTTGAGGGTTATGGAAGATTTGCTATACATTTTCTCGACTTTTGTAACTATATCAAGAACTTACTAGTGATAGTTAATACTTGTTGAGCCCTGGGTCTTTGTTAATCAGTACACCTCAATTGTCTTCCATACATGTGCTCACTTAATCTTGAAAATAATCTTGTAAATTAGATATTGTTAGCTTTCTTGAATTACAAACTGGAAAAACACTGAGGCTTAGGAACATTGACTAGCATGCCCAGAGACTCAATGCACATCTCTGGGTACTACGGTCCAGGCATTTTCTATAAGGAAAGAAAATCAGCCCTCCATATTCATGACGTTTTCATCCTTGAATTCAACCAGCAACAGATGAAAAAATAGTCTTTAAAAATTATACTATACTAAACATGTACAGACTTCTGTTTCTTGTTATTTCCCCAAAAGTACAGAATAACAACTATTTACATTTTTAACTCTTAAAGAGAATCTAATCAATAAACATATAAAGAAGGCTATGCATATGCTGTTTACGTAAGAGAGCCGAGCACCCATGGATGGTGGTGGCCACCAGAGAGAGGAGACTCCTGGTATCCAAGGCCCACATACACCATGGGGCACTGTACTATTTTCTCTGCATTGTGTGTTTGAAATCATCCTATAGGGAACATTCACTATTGGGAAAGCAACAAGTTGTGTGCATTTTCATGGCCTCCTGAATTCTCCTTTCCTTTCCCTGTATCCATCTCTCCCTGTGCTCTCCTCCTCCAACGTGACTTTTCTTCATCTCTTCCCTTCCTTTTCTATTCCAAAGGCAAGTACGCCATGCGAGACCTAGTCCACAGACTTCCTGGTGGGAACAACAGCAACAATGCAGCCAGCAAGGCCATGTCGGATGACACTGTCACAGCAGTCTGCTGCACCCTCCATGAAGTGATCACCAAGAACATGGAGAATGCCAAGGCCTTACGGGATGCTGGCGGCATTGAGAAGTTGGTTGGCATCTCCAAAAGCAAAGGAGATAAGTAAGTTCCCCACTGACCTTGTACCTCTTCTTCATTGGTTCTAAGTTGGTTCTAAGTGTGCCGGTCCTTTCTTGATTGTGGGTATCATTATTGAATGTGGAAAGCATTTGTTCCCATAATCAAGAGATGGGAAATAGAAAATGGACTGCAGTCCCCTCGTGCACCATGAAAGCTGATCTTACTGCTACTTTTGACCTGCTAAATAACTTACGTCTTGGAGTCATAAGTGCAAGTCTACATAGGTAGACCTGACACTGCAGCCTTCATGCTGAGGTGTCACTTCCGCACAGCAACTAGCTTAGCCTGCATGTGTGAAGCTGACTGGTTCTCTGTGGCTTCAAGTTCACGTGCTAGTGGAGCCCCGTTCTTTGGCTCTATGCCTCTTCTGTTCTGTGTAGCAACTCATCACACAGGAGGAGGCAGAGTGGGGCATACTCAGGAAGAATTCAGGTCTAACCCAAATAGCTTCGTGATTTGGGCCCAGTGTTCAATTGACAAGCCACTATGGTCATCATTTCTAATCTAGAATGGAGGGAGAGGCTTTCATAATATGCTTCCAGCAATCAAGTCTCAAAGAAAAAGAAACTCTGAAAGGATCACTAGAAATGTCCCAGACAGAAAGGAGCAAGTAGCCAAGAAACAGGGCTTTGGGCTGGGTGGAAGAGAAAGAGGTAAAACAGCATCAAGGCTATCATGGTGACCCCAATGAGAAGGTCTTTCAGAATGATTTAAACGGGAGGTGTCTCACCATATAAGACTAAAAAAACGCTTTCACCAGCCAGGGTGCCAGTATACCAATGAGCTCTCAGTTTCTACAAAATCCTTCACTAACCTTAATTAAATTTTGCCTCCTGGAAGTTCCTCAGTGTAAACAAAGATTAAAAGAGTAAACCTTTTGTTATCAAGGGTCAGTCTCCCTTTTGACTTCTCAGTCCTGGTTCCCCTGTTCCTTTACATCTAAATGCTAAGTATTTTTTTTTAATTTATTATTATTATTATTATAAAGACCATGAAGAGTGCACTGGGAGACTTTCTAAAAATTTGATCTCACTCATATAGTTCATGATATTAGTAAGGTAGAATGTAAGTTTCCTTGTTTCTGTTGACGCACACTGAGGCTTCCAAAGAGCTTCAATCAACAATCCAGCACTGAAATTTTAATACTTTTTTGTATCAAATAAAGAAGCCCCATTAGGCTCATGCAATAATTATACAATATATCTTTGGCTTCACTATATATATATAAAGTGAAGTGCTTTACTGTGTAGGAAGGAAGTTACATGATTTTCTCCTTTTATATAGCTTAAGTAAAACCTTGAGCTCTCTTTTTTTTTTTTTTTTTTTTTTTTTTGTATTTTAGGGAAGGGTCTACAGGTCTACAGTAGTGTTCAGGGTCTCACTACTAGATCAGATTTATAGCAATCCATCTGTTCACAGCCTCCCAAGAGCTGGGATTACAGGCACTCACCACTATGCCCAATCTCAATCTCAGTGTACCCTGAGGAAGGGGCCGGCATAGCAGGCCCAGGGATCGAACCCCCAGCCCATAGGCCTGCTTGCAGGTACTTTAGTCCAGTTAACTATTTGGCCAGCCCTTCTGAGCTCTCTCACTGAAGTGCTTACTTGCTTTGAGCACTGAAGAGTAATACTTCATATAGCCTGAGTATAGATGCATAGTAAGCCTGTAGTCTACAACATGCTCTGTCACATCTGTCTATATTCACAGGACATTCAGAAATTCCAATATTCTCTCTGAGTGTTAAAGTGAGAGCTGAGACGCGTGTGGCATGCACAAATCCTCTTTGACTTTGTGACTTCTCCATGTAGTAAACATCACTAAGTGGGCCTCACAGAGAAAAGATACTTTCACCCTTCCTGGGCTCACAGGAAATTGTTTGGTGAAATTACTTACAAACCATTGGAAGAAGAAGCCTGCAACTTATTGTAGTGTACATCACTGTGTCTAATCCAGAAATGACCCTGCTAGATCTCATTCAAACTTTGTTGTTGTTGATGGCAAGGCATTTTTCACTACAGACAATCTCATAAATAACATTTAATTTCACTAAAAGATTTCTTTATGGAATAGACATATTTTTCTGATGTCAAAAGCCTGAATTTATGAGTTTAAAAAGAAGTGATAAGATTAAATGAAGCATCTTTTTGTTACATGCCTTCTGCTTAGTTAATGGGTTTTATTTGCCCATGTTGTTTTTCTCTTTTTTATATACTAATACAAGGATCAAAACAGGTTTTTATAACTTCTCATTTCCTACCTACTTTTCACTTTGGTGATTGCTTTTCCCACTTTTAAGTAAAATTAATCCAAGAAAATCACCCCTAATCTTACCATCAGACTCACCACTTCACAAACAATTCTCCATGGGAGTAGGCATTGAGATTCCCGTGGCCTTCTAGAAATATTTTAATAAGATAAAAATTCCTTATTAAAAATGGAATTTTTAGCCTGCCCTTTAGCTCAGTTGTTAAAAATAGAATTTTTGAGTGCTGGCCAGTGGACTAAAGCATCTGCTTAGGTAGAGTACAGTGGCCAGGGTTTGATCCCCAGCATGCCATGCCAGCCCCATCCCCAGGGCATGCTGGGATAGCAGTTGAGACCGGGTGTAGTGGCGCACATTTGTAATCTCAGCTCTTGGGAGGCTGAAAACAGGAGGATCCCTACGAGTCTGATCTGTGTAGTGAGACCCTGGAGACCCTAACCTAAATACATTTTTAGAAAAAGAATTTTTGAAATTAGAGATGACTCAGCAACTGGAAATGGTAGAGCTATCAAGTCATTCTAGTCAATTAGTAAAATGCTTACAAATATGTCTAATTTAAATTTTTCTTAACTAGTTACTTCCAAAAATAAGTTCATCTCATACTTGATTTTTATTTGGGTTAGAATTGGAAAACAGGTAGAAAAAATATATGCCTAGCTGGGGTTCCCGATGTATTTGATTTCTAAATAAATGCCCAGCTAGACATGCAGTGTTGTCGATGAATCACAGTGGAAAGTTGATGGTCACAGTGTGGGGACTGTACTGCTCACTGTGACTTGGGGACACAGCCTGTGACACTGGGATCCTGTGGCTGGAAGACTGTGTTGAACATCTATGAGGAATTACACTTGCAGACACCTTCAGCCAGCCCAGGGTGAAGGTCCAGTGAAGATTGAGCCTTGAGAGATTGTTATTACTGTTCACAAGAGTCTCATACTCACCATTTTAAAGTCCTTTGGTTTTGGCTTGGTTTGCTTTTGTTATATTTTCCATAATTTTATTGAAGAACAAATAGCAATGAGACTATTTCAAATCAAATTAGTAGGACAGATTCAATATGTATTAACATTGCGTATGGTTTTCTTGGTGGTTATTTGTTGTACAAGGTGCAGACATGATATTCTATTTCCAAACACTATTAGAGCAGATGCCTCTATTCATTGAATTAAGAGAATGTAGCTGTATACCTATCTTTTTCAAAGCTGATTTATAGGATAGTTTCAATAATTAATACTTTTTACATTGTTATCTTCCTAGTGGTTATCCATAGTACAAGATGCAGACAGGATATCCTGTCCAAACACTATTAGTGCAAATCTTTCTTCTCATAGAACTAAACAAAAGTAGCTGCATATCTATCCTAACTATTCTGTATATACAAATATAAAATGGTCCTTCCTTTGTATCCCCTTTTTTTGTTTAGTCCTGTCAGAGATGAGTATTCATTGGCATTCAATTATTATAGGAGCTTGAATTCAGCAAAATACTCCAGCACAGTCCAGCAGTCCACAATAGTAGTGGGTTATCCACAGAAGTTGCTGCCTAGAGCTTTTTTTTTTTTGTTTTTAGTACCAAGGATTGTACTCAGGACCTTGCACTTACTTTCCAGGCAGGTACTTGATCCACTGAGCTATCTGCCTGGCCCTAAAGTCTTGACAATTTATTCTTTCCATGTCATTTTAAATACCCATTATGGACATCCTATCATGTCTATCTGTTTCAAGAGTGCATTTTTATTTGACGAGGAAATAGTGCTGACTGTGTCACTGTATTTTGTCCTAAGATGGAAAACCTATTAACAGTCTCAAGTGTTACTTGTCAGGAAAGAACTGTTTTGTGGTTTGGGTTATAATCACTTGTCACATTAGAAACACTCAATTGTTCAGGCACTTTAGTCAGTAGTTACAGTTTTTTCCAGTGGAAGTTTTTCTAGTACTGGTCCAAGGGATGGATAAAAATTAAAGTGTGGAAACAAAGGAATGTTCCACTGACCTTCACGTGTCATTATAGTGCTATGATGTGTGGACATTTTAATTGAGAGGTTAAAACCTGCTATTCATCACACATCCATTCTTTGTCTACTTTGTAACTAAACAAGAAATAGAAACAAAACATTGCACTGTGACAGAAAATTTTGCATGCTAAATTTTTCAAGTACAGTCAGCATCTGAATACCGATAGAAGCTCCTCCAGGGTTGTGTGAGCATTATCACAGACAGATCTCTAGCTCACCATGATAAAATACAAGGCAGAGCGCTCCGTCTTTGTTCTGCGTTGATTATATAAGAATACAATGTACCTTTATCTGTATCCAAGAAAAGTTCTAAAATTAAAGGAATTTAAAATTACATTTGGAGCATGATGCTATCATAAAATTTGAAATAATTTCACCACCATTCATTTGAGTAAAATAACATAATGTTACCTTAATATAGCTAATCTTCCCTAGAGAAAACAATGTCGTTTATGGGAATTGTGTGGAGTTTTCTTTCCAAATACTTGATATAGTTTATAAAGCCATCATCAATTTTCATCTCAGAAACAGTGAGTGACAGTTACTGCTGCCCTTCGGTAAACGCATTGGACTGAGTAGGTCTAAACCACAAATATGAAGAATCCACAACATGACATCCAGTTGAGGGGCCAGGGGTTGGAGCTGTGCAGTCACTGCAAAATGTGTGTCTCTGGGGTGTGCATTTGCTCAGACTCTCAGATCCAGCCTCAACCTGGCCCTTCAGCTGCTGCTCGCTTTCCTTCCAAGGGCCACAGCGCTGTTCTGGTTCATTTGTTGCATCTATGGTTCTTCATGCTGCAGCGGCAGTGTTGAGCAACTGCCACCGAGAATATATGGCCCCCTAAGCCATGGCTCCCTACTGTCATAGCACAAGTGAACTTGCCCCTCACGTGGACCATATTGTCAGTGGCAGCTGCAGCTACACAGTAGTGCGGCTGGTAGGAAGCCACAAAAATAAAGAATTTCCAGGTATGGAACAGCATCCATGACCCCTAATCTAAGTAACCTCCAAGAATCTGGTTGTGTAAAATCAATATGAATTTACTGGCCTCTTCTCTCTCTCTCTCTCTCTCTCTCTCTCTCTCTCTCTCTCTCTCTCTCTCTGTGTGTGTGTGTGTGTGTGTGTGTGTGTGTGTGTGTGTGTTTAATTTATGTTTGGTATAGGGTCTTACTATATGACTCTGACTCATAGTGCTTGATCCTCCTGTTTCAGCCTCCCCAGCACTGAGGTTACAGGCATGTACCAGTACACCCAGTGGTGGCCAGCTCAGGATGCCTAGGGTGGGGCCGACATGGCATGTGATACCGGGTATCGAACTCTGATCCCTGCCCTCGACAGGGAGATGCTTAGACCACTGAGCTATCTCCCTGGCCTCTTGTCTCTGTTTTGAGATGCAGATTGATCTAGAAGTAAGTCAGCAGCAAAATATTTAAATATACTCTCCTAGGATTTTGAAGATATGTCTTAAATAAAGTTCAAGGAGCTCTCCTCATGTGTTTCTGCCACCTTGGTTTCTCATTTGCACTTTAGACCAGAAGACAGGCCTTAATGTGCTTGCAGGGCTTTGTAGATGCACATACACATGCCCTCCTCTGCCTGTGTACGGAAATATGTGCACTGTGACATTTGTGTCCTTTCTTGTGCTTGGGCTCAGCAGCCCTGGAGAGCCAGCCCTGTGATCACCGGGGCAGACCAGCACCACAGGTGTTCTCAGCTCCAGCTAGAGTAATGGATGTCTTTTCTCTTATGGCCCAAGTGTTATACAATGCGACATCAAAACTCCTGAGTCAGGCCCTTCTAATCACTGATTTTCTTTCTTCTTTCTGTTCCATTTTGTAGACAGCTGCTACCTCTTCACTCTAAATGCCACTGCTCTTATGTTTGCATTTTAAAAATTCTTTGCCAAACTGTAGTATCTTTCTGTCTCTACCCTAAGCATAGGAACAAGTGCTTCCCAGCTGAGAAGAGAAAAACCAGAGAACCAGGTCGGGTGAGGTGGGGTGGATCTGGCCATGTCCAGGCAAGTCAGTGTCTGTGCCCGCCTGGCCATCGCTCACCATTTCCCATTCCCTGTTTTCTTTTTGTCAGACACTCCCCGAAAGTGGTCAAGGCCGCATCTCAGGTCCTCAACAGCATGTGGCAGTACCGAGATCTGAGGAGTCTCTACAAAAAGGTAAGGTCCACTTCACCTTCTTGGCTTGTGATCTGCTCCTGAGCCCTGGGCTCCACACTGCCACATGTGACCATAAACACAGGCATCATGGATGCAGACCAAAAAGCCAGAATCAGAGAAGAAGCATAAATGCATGAATCATTAGTGGTTCACTATGTGTGTCCTAAATACACACCAAGATCCATGAGCAATGATCCTTCTGGATGGAACAGATCCACACCCATGAGAAATTTAGCCAAAAATCATCTTCTTATTGCCTTAAGGGACCATGATTTTTCATTTTTAACCAACACATCATTAAATGTCTATAATATAAACATTTGTGGGGTACAGTGTGATGTTTCAGTACAAGCATACATTGTATGATGAGCAATTCAACATATTTAACTTTTCTGTCATCTGAAATATTTATCATTTCTTTGGGTGAGAACATTCAGGAGCCTTTCCTTGAGCTATTTGGAAATATATGATACAATATTGTTAACTCTACTGAGTCAACTTGTAGCAAGGAAATACGGATGTTTTCCTGCACCAACAGCATTCCACAGAAGGGTAGAATGATGAGGGATTTGGGATATGAGTTGGGAGGGGTAAAATGTCACAAATTTTAACGAGTAATTTTGAAGAAGCTACAGTAAGATTAGAAAAAGCTATTCAGGAAGTTAAGAAACATCGCAACCCAGGAAGAATAAGCAGCCCCAGCTCCTGGGAACTTCACCACATTGCTGCCCAAAGGGAAAGAGATGGTGACCCACTGGTCACCGCAGAGCACAGAGAGGCTGGCAAATGCACTCCTGCCCCCAGGCATGAAGTCACATCATGCAGTGTGGGCTCCTCATCCCCACTGTGCTCAAAAATAAAACCTGAAGACAGAAACGCCAAACCAAGAGATCTGAGTTCTGCTCTTCATCTCCAAAAAAAAAAGTAACATTTTTTTTTATTAGGAGGATGGAATTGCAAATATCGCGCAGAGGCTGTCACTGTGCTGCTGTCAGGCTGGCAAGCGTGGGTAGTTTGAATGTGAGTTAATAAACAGTGGTAGAGAACATGATGGGTACACAAGGGAGAAGAGCTGGGATTCAGGACTGGGGGGAACAAGGGTCTCCATGAACCCCTGCTCCAAATGCTTTTGGTGCCACTGAGCTGTGTGGAGAAGAGAGAGCCAAAGCGATTACTGGCTGCATCTCATTCCTCTAGCCTTGACAGAAAACCAACCCCCTGGGCAGCAATATGGGGCCATACTAGAGGGAGAGAGACCATCTTGCCAGAGGAGCACTTTGGCTTCTCCTAAGCCAATGGGAAAAGCTCAGTGTGAACTACTGTAGAACATGGTCTAAACCTACCGTGTCCTTTTGTGAACATTTCAGTGTTAGGACAAGCTGAAATTTAGATCTCAGCATCTCTGCTTAGTTCCTATTTGGACTCCACCAGAAGCCACAAGAGGTCTCCCAAGGAAGGGTGCTTGGGCTCCTCAGGCAGCCAGCCATGAGAACTATTCTGCCAAAGGGAAGGAAGCTGGGGTTTTGTCTCAGTGGCCCCAGAAGCTTGAAGAAATATTGCTGCCTCAGAGAAACCACTTGCACTCAAATCCCAGATTCCTCTTTGCCAAAATGCAGCAGCTCATGTTTCTGTACATGGGAGGAAAACTGCCTTTAGTGACTGTAAGCTGTTTATTGAATAGTAGAGATTCTTCTACTTTAGGTTTTTTTCGTGTTCGTAGTAGAGTTCAAAATGTGTAACTGTATCTTCTTTCCATGAAAGCAAAAATGTGCCGACAGAAATTTATGGAACTAAAATGCAAGAGCTGTGGATGATTCAAAGTGGGCTTCATGTGAAGAGATTTCAGGAAAATGGGCTGGAGAAATCAGGTTTATTTGACTTGTGAATAAAAACCTTTGAGAAAGAGCTGTTCTTAATCATTTCCAAGGGAATGCAGTTCCGAAATGCCCAAAACAAGAACCTTTGCGCTTGGTGCCATACATGTTGCTACTAGTGAAGCTTGAAACTCGAGCATGTTCTTCATGAGCTTTGCAAAGGAAGAGTTCCAAAGAAAATTTCAAATGTGGAAGCAGCTACTGTGGGTGAAAATGAAAGAAGGCACAATTATTGGCAACTGTATTAGATTCGAAAGTACATGCTTCGGGTTGGGTGTCCAAACAGGTAGCTTACCTGCACTGCAGTGACTAAAGAGAAACCCTTGGGTTGCACACAGTGTGTAAGGAAGTTTATCTAGACACGTAACGAAGCCTCCTTTGTGTTGTTTTGTTTTATTTTTCATGTGTATATTTAGTACAAGGTCTTACTGCACAGATCAGACTAGTGATAATCCTCTTTGCAGCCTCCCAGCGCTGGGATTACAGGTATGCACCACCATGCCCAAACTCTGTCACCTGCTCAGCGCACCCCGGGGGTGGGGTCGGCGTGGCATGTAGGACTGGGGATCAAACCCTGGTCCCTACACTTGCCAAAGCAGGTAGTTTGTCCTCTGAACTATCTCACTAGCCCTTTCCTTTAGGCTTTTATTGTATCTCTTGTAAAAAGAAGGCAAGCGTCCCACAGGCCTCAGAAGGATCATGCCTGTAAGCATGCACTGAAGACAGGAAAGTTACACAGCCAATGGCGAAGAAAATTCACAGCTGTGTCACTCAGAGGTCAAAGGCAATGATCTACATTGAGATGCAGGAGGGAGGTGGAAATGGAAGAGGTGGCAGCACACACATGAGAGTGATGGGCTCCATCCTAGGTCCAGCCACAGAGCCAGGGAAGGGCTCACAATACGAGCTTGGCCACTGGATTTCCCCTGGAGAGATGCATTGTCATGAGCGGGGATGGCCATCCAGGTGTGTGTTCTCACCAGGACAGAACTGTGACTCATGCATGACACTTTGGGAGCCCAAACGCATTTGTGATACCTGAACACTCAGCTTGAATGAAGCCTGACCTTCTGAGTTCATTCTCCTAAGGGGAAATAAACAATTTCAAGAGAAGCCTGTCAGGCACAGGTGAAATAATGTTTAGACTGTAAGTGTAGATAAGTGCAAAGAGAGCTGTGAAGTGTCTTTGTCATCTCAGAGGATGCTTCATAAAGGAAAGAAAAATGTGGTTTGGGAATGGATGGGACTCAGAGGTAAAGATGAAAAGGATATCAAAAGTGCTTAGCAGGCTAGTGAAGTAGCTCAACAGTCTAAGTGCCTGCTTTAGCAAGCTCAGGGACTGGGGTTCGATCCTTGGCACCACATGCTGCACTGGCCCCACACCAGGGTACAATGAGTCCACGCATGGTGACACATGCCTGTAATCCCAGAGCTGGGGAGGCTGAAAACAGGAGGATCACTACATCTGTACCAAATAGGTTTAAAAAGTGAGACCCTGTATCAAATAGATTTTTTAAAACAAGTGCTTGGCATTTTAGAGCCTTAGACTTATAAACAAGGTCACTGAAAAAATAAGGTGTTTGTAAGTTACCAACATTGGGCTGGCTGTGTTTGGATAAAGAACATAAATTTGATCAGGGGCATAGAAGAAAAAAGATATACAAATTATTGTGTCCAAATCTTTATGCCGTACCTTAATTATCTGTATTAGATCAATAAGAAATGAATTGACTCAGACAGAAGACCAAACTACTTTTTTATTTTCAAAGAGAATTTTAAAAGTTTTAAAAACATTGAACATGACACAGAATTTAAGAGTTCAGCCATGGTTGTTATACTGCATAATGTTGTCTTCAAATTAGTTGTTTAGATTTCCAGACATAAGCAGGCAAAATTGGTGAAAAAGTTAGAAGAAATTAAAAAGAAGAAAAAGACTTAAGCATTCACTGCTCCTTTCAATAGACCAGCAGAAATTAGCAGTACAATTATCCAAGCTGCTTTCATAGAGAAGCAAAGGCTGAGAGGCAGCCACTGAGCAGGCATCTTCAATGAGGCTGCGCCTGGCCAGTAGGAGGCGCTAGACCACAGATGTTGCTTCTCCTCTGGTAGATTCTCCTGACCAGCACTTGGTCTTCTTGCTCTCACACCAACCCATGGACTGAGGGAGGAAGGGAGCGCAGGCAGAGGGTGCAGATGCTGCCAAACTCCTACTCACATCCACAAGCTGAAATCCAGCCCCAAAGCCCGCCCAGCTTTGCAAGGGCCCAGGAAACGTGGGAAGCCATGAACCCTGTGTGTGGCAGGAAGAACAAGGGTGATCTCTGCTCCACAGGTCACTTCCTTTGACTCAAATATGTTTACTGCCAGGAGCAAACAGGACAGAATGGGGCATATGATTCCATGCAAGAGGGGCTGTGATTAGCCAGAACTCCTTTCTTATTAGTTCATAGAGTTTTAGCTGTAACTTCTGCCTCCAAAGCCATACTAAACAAGGCTGGTTTGTCTGTGCCAGCCAGGCATACAAAGTTCCAGTCACCAGCACAGCCACCACCATCACTTGGCAGCGTTGTGTTCTGTAGGCACACAGGGTCATTGCAGCTGAGGTGCAGGGTATGCTCCCTAAATAAATTCCTCCTCCTCCATGTTCACTGGATGCAGAGGCAATGAGGAGGCTATGCTTCTGGTGATGAGTACTCATGTGCTGGTAGGAGAGAGGCTGATCAGACTGATGCCCGAAAGTCTGGCCTTAGTACTTGCAGAAAGTACCAGGAGCACAGGACTTAAAAAATCAGCCCAGAGTCCAGGCCCAGCCCTGCAGTGTGATCCCTTGGACAAGTTATGTGGACTCTGAGCCAGGCAGGTGACAGGCAACTCGGCATGAGGAACAGGCACAGTGAGTGAATGTGTGGTGCTGCGGGTTTTGTGGCCAGTGTTTGCAGATGTGCTATGGGAGTTTAGGGCTCAGTGTCTTATACCTGGTGACCAGCCGCTTCTGAGGCAGCCTTCAGAAAACTGCTTACCCTCTTCAAATAGCCTGTGGCCAGTCACGTGCCAGGAGATCGCTCTTCGTACCCAGCTGGATGTGCGCTCAGTGCCCACAGGCTCAGTTCTGGGGGCTCCCTGTACATTCTCCCTCTGTTTCATGTATTGGAGTTGATAGACCCTGTGTGGAAGAAGCTTCACACCAGCCACAGAGCCCTGGGTATCTCTCTCCCAGCCCTGCCCAGCCCTGCCCAGCCCCTGTCTTTTGTCTGAGGTAAGAGCCACAGCCACAGCCCCTGCTTCCCTGGGGTGTTAATGGCCATCTCAAGTGGATGCTTTGTAACTGGAAACTCCAGACATGTGGGAGTCCTGGGAGTTGCTGCTGGGAATCCACATTTCTTTGTGCCATTCATGTGACAAACACTGTCCCTGCCATCCTGTCATAAGCAGCTTGAGGTTTTGGGATCATCGTTTCATTTTGTCGTCAGCCCCTAACTGAGCACTGCTACCATTTTTATGGGGGAACGGGAAGTTTGGCTGTTGGGGGTGGGGGGCACTGTAGAGTTGTTTTGTTTTGATTTGCTGTCATTGTTCACCCATGTGTGCAGCACACAGTGAGCCCAGGTGGAGTGTGGAGTCTGTGCTCCCAACACATCCTCATTCTCTTTTTCTCATGCCTCTCTCCCCAGCTACATTGCTTGATCCTTTCCCATTAGAGAAAGTTCTAGCTCTACTTCCTAGAATCTACCTTTTATTTGTATTATTTGACCTCTTGTATAAGGGAAATCATGTGATGTTTCAGCTCATGTGTCTAATTCATTTCAACTGATGTTAAGGCCCCAAGGTGCATCTGATTCCATACCAATGAGTCCAGTGTATCTTTCTTTGTGGCACAGTAGTTCTCTACTATGTGTAAATGCCACTGTTCTTCATCCATTGCTCTGCTGATGGTCATGTAGGCTGCCGCCAAGACTTGGCCATTCTGAATAGCACTGCTATAAACAGAGGCATGCATGGGTAGCTCAAATATGATGTCTTGATCTCCTTCAAGATGACACTTAGAAAGGGAATAGTTGGGTCAACAGAACTTCTAGTTTAGAATTTATGGAACCTCCATACCAATTTTCACAGCCACTATGCTACTTTATATTCCCATCAATAGTGTAGAAAAGTTTCTTTTTCCCCACAACCTTGCCAACGGTTGTTATCATCTGATTTTTGGTGATGGCCATGCCCCTACCTGCAGCACCCACCCCATCCTGCAGACCCACATCCTAGTCACTGTCCCTCCCTCACCTCCAAGGCCTCTCACAAGCCAGTACCCTCCCCTCAGCCCATCGAAATGTCCACTCTCCCTGCACTGCTGGAGTCACCACCTCTCCTAACCTCTCCTTGGTTCTGTACTAAGGTCATTTCTCAGTAATCTGAAGTAATTATAGAGAAAATGAGTTTGAATGGATACTTTAAAAAACCACTTCCAAAGAATGACTTTTAAGTACCATGGATGTGTTTTGGCCTTACAGCTAAGCTGTTGCAATACTGTGGTACTATAGCGTTTAGTGATTGCAGAAGATGTGCACATGCTTTTACTAGAAAACAATTCCTTTTCTTGGTTCAAATGTTTATCCCAGGAGAATCTGTACCAGGAATTCATATTGCAAGTCATCTCTCCATAAAAACGACAATGATACCCCCCAACTCTAGCCTGTTAGTATCAATTCTGAAATAATAGTGTTGAATAAGCAATACCATAGTTGGCTATTAGGGAAATTAAGAAGTGCTTCTTGAAAGAGACTTCATGTGTGCTAGGAAACAGGAATCAAGTAAATGAAAATGATCACATAGATCAGCAGACTAAGTGCCTGCCTAGGCAAGTGCAAGGACTGGGGTTCAATATCTGGCACCACAAGCTGTGCAGGCCCTGCCCCTGGGGTGTGCTGAGCAGCTACATAATCTGGGTGGTTTACAACTGCAATCCCAGAGCTGGGGAGCCTGAAAGCAGGAGGATCACTATGGGTCCAAACTGCATAGTGAGACTTTGTACCAAATACATAAAAAAAAAAAAAAAAAAAAAAGTAATCATACCTGTGTCTTTAAAAAAATAGATGCTTCCAACGTTTTTAAAAAATCAGTTTTTAGATTATCTCATCTGCTTTGATTATTTCCCAAAACTTCAAAATTCTACTTTTGGATCCCCATGTCTTATAAAGATACAATCCTCAGCTTAATTACATGGAAAACTGAACTTCTTCTCAACCCCAGCCAAAGATGTCTCGCTGTTGCTCGGGCTTCATGAGGCATCAGTTCCATGACCAATTTAGTGGCCCTTCCTGATAACATACTAGATAATAGGCCTTGGGCTCTACAATTCGCACGGCCCCTTTTCCTCTCCAAGCATTATATAGACAGTGGTCTCTTCAAATGTAAGCTTGCCTAGCACTTGCTGCAGTTCATGTAGAAAATGTGGTGCACGATAATTGCATTCCTATTAAGAAATAGGTACACGTCACAGCTGATTTCCTCTTCTTTCCTCCTATCTCTCTAGTAGTTCATACCTATTCTTGGGGTTTCTCATGTTACAGTAACCATACAACATTTTCTGTTGATTAATGCCCTTTACCTTTATGGTGTTAAGATCCATCCACATTCCTACAAAGGCCTCAGACTTATCTTTTATGGCTGGGCACTGGTCTATTAAAGACTTTTGTAGTTTTAGGGCCAGGTTAGTTTCATAACCAAACAAAGAAGGCCCCAGGGTTTCTCTTTAGCCCCATGCACCCCAAGGCACTGCTCCCCTGTTCGCAGCTGTCCCCTCTAGAGTGGTGCTTTTATAATATTGGACACATCATAATCAGGGCTGCTTGTCTGAAGGTTTCAATGTTTTGCTGGCTATTGGAGCCTTCCTGCTTGGTCAGGGTTAACCTTAGGCTAGCCAGGAGGTTCTCTGTCACCTCCCATGACATCTTTCTGCTGTGTGGGCCATTCTTAATAGCTTCTAATGAACACCCCAGACCCTTCCTGCAGCTCCTTGTTGTGGCTGGCTTCCACCTCTACATCCACAATTTGCCAAAGTGATTTAGTGGTAAGGCAACTCTGCCCCAGCGAAGCCTATTGGAGCTCCTGAGGGTTTCAGAAATAGCTGCAGTGCTGAGTCATCTTATGCCTTCTCAGATACAGCCATGAAAACCCTTCTCAGGGTAACTGCCTTAAAGGAAACCATGGAGCTTCAGGTATAAGGAACACTGCTTTGTCTTTAGAGACTCAGAATGACTTATTTGAGATCAAGAGAAAGAAGCAGCAAGAAGCTTCAGTGCACCAAAGTAGTCAGGGTTATAGCTCAGCAGCCCAAGTGCCTGCCTCGCAACCACAAGGTCCTGAGTTCAACCCCTGGTACAGGAAAAAAAAAAAGGTACATCTGAGTGTCAGGTACTGGAAGAACACAAGTGGAACTCAGGGGACCTAGTTCAGTTCCCTTGCTTCTTGCTTCTCCTGAGGACCTAAAACCATGCTAAGTGGACCCTGTGGTGAATTCACCATGGCAGGAAGTAGGCAGTATCTGCTATCAACTATAGATGGCTTTTCCAGAATTTAACTTATATTATTGAGGCTTGATTATTCTGTTCTGAGAAATCTCAAAGTCCACAGACAGGATAGAATCTCTTCCGTATCTCTATGAGAATTCATATCCCTAGCTCCCAAAGGCAAGGATCCAGTCAGAGCCAGGTCAACGTCAGGATCGAGTCCTCCTTGGCAATCAATGAAGTTAAGCACTAGGTAAACTCTCCCCCACCCCCAGTCACAGCCTGGGTGCTTCGCATTGGGCCCCTCCCCTGGAAGACCTCATCCTCTTTTGCATAGTGAGCTGATGTGTCCCTCACAGCTGGACTGCAGAAACCATGCAAGGTCCTGCTCCCCTAAACGAGTCAGTATCTGCCATTGTCAGTATGATGCAAGAAACCAAACGTGAAACTGATCTTTCAATGTCCTCCCTTCCTTGTAAGGAAAGGGAGATTCTCAGGTTGCACAGACCATTATGCAGGTGAATAATGAGCTCTGCTGGGAGTTGAGGCGTGCCCCTCCGGGGCCACTGGCACAGGGCTCTCTTTTCTTCCCACCCTTGAAGAACTCTCACCTTCACTGACCTGGCAAAGAAAAAAATTCAATAAATAATTGAGATAGGTAAAGAGATGCCTGTGGACCTCTCCATTGTCCAAACCCTGGAGGGGAAAGCATGACTAGAGCCACATCATTGTCCCCTGCTGCAGGTACAGACAGTGTGGCAGCCGGTCCTGCAACTACACTTATGGGCCTGGCTTAACACGCCATCATCCCCTCTTGGGCTGTCCATACTAAATGGCAATGAGCATTAGAAAGCTGTTTCGAAATATTGTTAGGGACATGCATAATAAAATTTTTGATCAGCAAGGTTGGCATCAAGCAGAGCAGGTAGCACTTTATGCTTCCCTTTGCCTGTTACCATTTTGAAAATTAATAGATTTTACTTTCTGTGTATCTAAGATGGTGATGGAAAAGGAGAAAATCCTCTCTAGAAATAAATTAAAGTACTCAATGTAGAGCGGGCATTTGACTGAGGAACTTGCTTGCCAAGAATGTATTAATCCATTTAATGTGCTGCAAATTTCTCCACCAAGGATGATTAAAAAAATGGAAGGCTTTCAGGCAAGATTTACAGTGACCCCAAAGCATGGCTCATAAGTGTGGCCCCTCAAATGTTTTCTAGTCTAAATCCCTTGATGTCAAGTCAAGGTAGAAAATGAAAGAGCCGAGGTTAAGCTCAGTTCTGGTACTTTCTCTTCAATAAATCTGGGCATTTACTGGTTGCTGTTTGTATTGATAAAAAGGTCTACCTCGTCTCTCCTCCCAAGGTCCCCTGACCTCTCAAAGATGATTCTCAGATGCTCGCTGTATGATAGCTGCCCCAACAAAGGCACAAATGGAAACAGAAGCAGAAATCAATTGTGCGCAAGTGGAAATCGATGTGCATGGCAGTTGCTAAACAAGAAGTCACTAAGTTATAGCTATTGCTGGGATAGAGCCCTGGGTCAGGGGAAATTCACGAAAGGGGGCCCTAATTAAAAACTTCCTCTGTGACTCCATTCTATCACAAGGCTTCTGCCTATAGTGCTTTAAGTCAAACCCTTTAAACATACTCTAGAGACACAGATTTTAAAAAGGGTAGGATCAGGGGCTAAAAATCTGAGTAAGTCTGCATACACTTTTGCTGCTTGTTTGGGGTGATTAACTCAAATTTTCCCTCTTCATTTTTGGTTGGATCCCAGGAGAGTGATGTTCCTTCTACAAGAACCTTGATTTGCTTGAGAAAGAGCATGTTCTGTCCCCTTGCCTCTCTTCCTGTCTCTTTGTCTCTGTTTATCTGTGTGTCTGTTTTTGTGTTTCTGTCTATCTCTGTGTCTCTGTCTCTGCTCCATCCGTCTGCCTGACTGCCTGTCTCTGTCTCTCTCTCTCTCTCTCTGTGTTGTGCCTTCACCTATCCCAGCAGCCAAGTGAAGCCAGGGGAAGGGAGCCCATGACCAGGAGAGCTGACCTAGCCAATGCAGCTGTACCCTGGCTCTAGTCCACTCTGCCTGTGGCCAATTCCCAACATGCCAGCTCCTCTCACAGGAGCAGCAGCATGGCTGTTTAGAGATACTGCCTCCTTCAGAGGAGCTCTTGGTGTGTGTGTGTGTGTGTGTGTGTGTGTGTGTGTGTGTGTGTGTGTGTTGGTACTTGACCTGGGCTCCTCTAGCCAGCTGTTCACAGCCGTCATCAGCCTCAGGCTTCTGCTACTCCTCTGCACGTAGCCAGGTCAGATGCTAATTCTGTTCTTCAGGCAGGTAGTGCTACTTATAAAGAAACATAAACATTATGACTATGAGGTTATGTCTAAGTACAGCAGATGGCCAAAACCTGAGTTTCTTGAACTCCATGTTCAGTTCATCTCTGGCACTGCATTACGTATTATCCTGCAAACACCCCTCAAGACAACAGACTCTGAAGCCCGCCCAGTGCAGCGATTTCATGGCTAAGTCCTTCCCCTGGACTTCAGGAGAGGGGCCTAAGGGATGCTCAGCCACGACCTCCAGGGAAGCTCTTCCACCTGCCGGAGAATCTTAGAGTGAGTCTTACATCGTCGGGAGGAGGCTCACATGCTGATGCTGCAGAGCCCAGCTTCGCCGCTGCTTCTGCATGCTCTGTGGATGTGCTTGTGCTTTCCTCTTGAGATGCACAGGGCCTGGAACATCGCACTCCCTGCCTTGTGGCCCCAGCCAGAACAGGCAATATGGAAACAGCACATGTGTGTCCTGTCAGAGTCACTTACCAGTTCTTTCATCATCTATAAGTTTTCCACAATTCTAAGACACAATGTCTAGTAAACCTATACTAAACATAAAATTAGAAATGTTACTACCCTCTGAATTGGCTATTATAGTACTAACAAATTATTACCAGTTCAATAGCTTAAGAACCATATGTGTGTGACATCACAGATCTAGAGATCAGAAATCTAAAATGAGGGTTGGCCAAATAGCTCAGCAGATTAAAATGGCTGTTTAGGCAGATGCAGTGGCTGGGGTTCAATCCCAGGCTTGCCCCCAGGGAGCACTGAAACGGTGATTGAGACTGGGCATGCTTGCACGCGCCTGTAATCCCAGCTCTTGAGAGGCTGAAAACAGGCGGATCACTACGAGTCCGATCTACATAGTGAGAACCTGTAGACCTTTATTAAAATACAATAAAAAAAGAAAGAAATCTAAAATGAGTTTTATTAAGCGTGAATCAAAGGAGTAGCAAGGGTGCGCAATCTCCAGGTACTCTCTAGAAAGTTCTTTTCCTTCTTTCAGCCCGGGGGTTGTGTGCATGCTGCAACTGGCGACGTCTTCCTCCACCTCCAGCACCAGCACGGTACCCCCTCTCACTCACTCCCTTCCCTAACTGTGACTTCTTAAATTCCAGCTTCTTCCCCCTAGTCCTGACTGACTCAGGCATGCTACCCCGGTAAATGTTCTGCCACTGAGCTACCACAGTCCCTTTTATTTTGTTCTGAGACAGAGTGTCACTAAACTAAGTCTCTTTTATAAGAAGCAATCCTTATGAATACAACGGGCCCACCAGTTTATCCAGAATTATCTCCTCCTGCAAGACCTAGGACTTAATTATCTCTTAATCAGATCCCTTTGCCATCGAAGGAGACACATGCCCATTTCTGGGGATTGGGACAAGCACTTCTTTGGAGGCCGTTATATGTCCGCCATACTGCTGAGCGCGACCATCTGAGCAGCTCCCTTCCAGAGCACAGGTGGGCCCTCCTCACTCACCGCTCCCAGTCGCTGGGGACAGCTCTCATCTACAGCACTCCCATCGGCCCCTGGTCCATCCTGATAGCAGACAGCTGGAAGAAAAGAGGGCAAGAGGGCGCTCATGCAGAGAGACACTTCTCCCAGCTTGTGGCCACAGAGCCCTGTGTGGGGGCCTAACCAAAGAGTGAAGCTTCTACTAGAAAACAAGAAAAGAAAAAAACAAACAAACAAAGACCATTGAGATGTTCTTACCCACCAAGGGCATGTCCCGCACACACCAGCATCAACAGTCCTTTTGATTCTCTACAACCAGTTCCTCAAAGAGCTGCATGTTCTTGAGAGATCTGACATTTGCGGTCTCGGTGGAAAATGCTTTTGCTGCAGTGAGCAGCTGGCTTCACTTTGACATCTAGCCCACACTGAGCTCGCAGTGCTGGGCGGAGGCTCATGCAGCAGGAAGGAAGGCCTGCAAGACTGTCAGACTACTTCCTGTAGCTTGAACAATGTAAGAAAAACATCCGCAGTAGCCAAAGGGAGGTGTGATGTCACAGAATGTGGAAGCAGCCTGGATGTACCTTCTTGCTCCGTTTTAGCACCATGAAGCCTGCAGTGCTCACAGGTTCTGTGCTGTCCTCTGTGAAAGCCTTTGTGCTACCCTCGCTGAGGGATCTGAAGGGCTCCACTCAGGCCGAGAGCAGATTCCCTACCAGTCACAGCATTGACCACAAAATGCACAGCAGTGTGTCTTCCTGTGCTGGTGTGTGCTGGTCCCGTGTCATCTCTGTATGGCTCCTCTCAGTACCTCCCCTCCCCCGTCCTCCTAGCACATGGCCCTTTCCACCTTCATTTACTGAGTGCCTGTGCTGTTCTTGTCTCTCTTCCAGGTTCCAGAAATACAGAAATGAGTACTTCTATAGCGGGTTACCTTTGCCCAATGACATAATGTTTTCCAGCAATTCACGGTGGACATGTGTTATTTCTATTTAAATGTGGGGCGTGGGTTCCCTGGCATTTATAATCAGTACAGGTTTCTGAAGTCCTCTCTGAGTGAGGACCTTGTTGTGCCTGTTCTCTACCTCCTGCTTCCTCTGCCTCTGCCCTGAGATTCTTCCTCTACAGAAGCACTTTTCTTTGTGCTTCTGACTTTAAGAAAGGAACATCGGAGCCTGACCACCCCTCTGCACTCCAGCCCTCACATCTGCCTCTCAGTCAGCCTCCAGGAGGTGCCCCTCCTTTGCTACCTGTTCCTGCAGCCTCCCATCCTTCCCTCCCTGCCATGGGCCTGCCCCAGTGGCAGAGCTCCTCTTCTCCTGTCGTCTGTGTGACCAAAGGAGCAGGGAACACAACCAGCTGCACCACATCAACCTCAACATCTAACTGCCAGGCTCCATAGAAGTTACTTCTCCTGCTCAGGTGGCCATCCTGGACCAGCGTCCAGGTGGGTGGCTGGCTCTCCTACACCTGGGCGCTCAGGAACCCTGCTTCACCTGTGGCTCCAGCATGCTGTGAGGTCCCCACCCATCTTGGCAATGTGGGTGCCTGGATCTTTGACTCCACCAGACCCGCCTCTGTTACAAGCCCGGGAGAGGTCATCCTGGGCAACAGAGGTTGGGCCATGCTGTCCATGTGCCTGTCTGAGAAGGAAAAGAAAGAGACTGGGGAGACTAGACCCTGTCAAGTCCTTCTCCTAGAAAACACTCTCCTCCCAGGCTCTGTGGCTATGCTTCACCTTTTTCTTGCCTTGCATTATGCCTCTTCTCTGCCTCATATTCAGTCTCCTGCTCCCTTGAGATATCCCTTCTTTGCACCTAATTCCTCCAGAATAGGTGAATGTATCTGCCGCAGTGCCCCCACCACGAGTACCACTGGTCTCTACTTTTCCTTCTCAGCTGGTCTTTATGCCTGCTTCCTGCACGTGTGTCAGAGCTCTGCTGCACCCCAGCTCGGTGGCATTTCCACCCAGACAGCTTGCACACATACCCCTCAACTGCCATAACCAACCTACAGCCTCCTGTCACCCCCAAGCCTACTCTCCCTGCAAGGCTGTCTATGCCAGCAAACCACCTTCTTGTCTTCTCAGCCACCTCAGAGTTACCTAGTCAACAGCTCTTTCCTATGCTTAGCACCAAGCCTTATTGACCCTGTTTCCTAAATATCTGTCAAATCTACCTCCACCTCCACTGCCCATGAGCCTGGGGCACTTCTTGCCTCACTGGTTTTGCAGAGTCACCTTCACTATCTTCAGTCTGTTTTCCATTAAGCATTCAGAGTGTAGTTTTTAAAATTCAAATCTGACTTTGTTCATCCTCTAGTTAAAACTCTTCAGCCGTGTTCAGTGCTCTCAGCATGAAGTCCTCCTGCCACACTAAGCCTGTCTCCTCTTACCCTCCCCCCTTTCCGCAGTCTCACCACCCTTCCTCTGCCTAAAGCTATACCTGCCCCAGGGCCTTTGCCTCCCTTGCATTGGGATTAATTCCTCAGCCTCTGGTCTCCCTCTCTCTCCAAGCCAGGCCAAGTCTCAGTTTACTGTTCCTTCTTTTAGGAAATCTTGGCTCTTTTCAGATCCCCAAGCCTAGTAACAATCCCTTGTCCTTCATCACTCTTGTAAGTGGCTGCTGGTGCAGCTATGCTTAAACATACCTCCCTCTGTGTCTCTGTCTCACAACACACGTGCCTTCTCCTCCCCCCGCTCAGCACATGATACCAGGCAGTTCTGTGGCATGAGAGCTCCCATGTGGCTCCCGCTGTCTCAGCCCACCAGGGCATATCTTCCCATACTGTTTCCATCTCCCTCAGCTTGTCCTCAACCAGCATATGGTTCAAATTTCTTAACAGCTTATAAATGCATGAAAAATGATCAACTTTTCCAATGACAAAATCAGGTAAGAGAAAAAAAATCTCGCAAGATATTTTAGTAAAGCTGAAGGCTGGATTAGTTAAGTGAAAGGCTGGACTTTCTTTCTTTCTTTCTTTCTTTCTTTCTTTCTTTCTTTCTTTCTTTCTTTCTTTCTTTCTTTCTCTCTCTCTCACTCTCTCTCTCTCTCCCCCCCCATCTTTCTTTCTTTCTTTCTTTCTTTCTTTCTTTCTTTCTTTCTTTCTTTCTTTCTTTCTTTCATTTCCAAAGTTAATTTGGACAAGGACATAGCTGAAGTCTAGCCCAGTCCGATCTTTGACCTCAGAAGTGACCCTCGGGAAATGGGAAGATGAATTTGGTTTTGTTTCAGTTTTGCAAATTTTTTTTCATTCTATTAGTACAAATGAACTCCTGACAGTTACAACACCATTACTCTCTTCAATGAAATTATAGACATTGCTTTCCAACTTGTCAAATCTTGGTCATATTGGTTCTTTTAAATTAGGCCAATTGGGTTAAGCAGAATTCATAAAATGGATTTATACAGCAAGTGCTCCTAAAAGATGCACGGCAGAAGATCCTTATTTTATATATACCATACCTTTAAGTATCCAAATCAATTTAACTAAATTTCATTAGATGCCACAGAGCTGAAAAAAAAAAAAATAATGAAAGCAACTGTTATGTCAGGTGGTATTTATTTCTGCATTAAACTGCAAATGCTCCCTTTTGGCCCTTAAAATTTAGTTTAAATATTTAACTCTAATGGATCTTGGAATTGTTCATGGTATTTGCTTAAATGAATCTTTAGCAAACAGTTTACCTTAAAAATAGACAGAAATTTCTTTTACTACACCAAAGAGGAGCTGAACATTCACTGACGTGTACGGTGCAGTTGTTCCTCAGTCACGCAGAGAGGGCCTGGGATATTCCACTCCCATTTTGGAGTAACTTTGATTGAATGAAGGAGGAGGTGTAGCTGACGCTAATTTGTAATACCTTCTTTCTCTGCCTATGTGACAACACTGGCACACCTTTGAGCAATTGAGTCTTCCACAGGTGATTGTAGCATCTCAGCTAGTTCCTGTTTCCAGAAGGAAACAGCAACAGTTTGTGTTTGAGTTGAAAAATAAGTCCCCAGCGAAGAAATCTTGCCTTGGAATGCGAGTGGGCGAGCTCTTGCATGTCTGAAGTTGACGAGTAAATGAGCTACGTTGCTAAAAGCCCAAAGGATTTTCACCACACTTTTCTTTATATCTCAAGTCACTCAAAGAAAATGAGAATTGACAAGCTTTATGGGCTATGGAGCCTTCAAGGACAGACAAGGCAAAAAAAAAAAAGAAAAAAAAAAACCTCTTATATTTACTTTGGCACCAAATAGTCTCTGCATACCCACTGAGGAAGCGTTGTTTGGTGACCAAATAAAGCTTCCTAGATTAAGAAAATTCCACAGCTGGTTAAAAAAACGAGAAAAAGGTCAGTGACCACAGCTCGGCCATCAGCACCGTTATTTATGTTGGATTCCACCTAATATCCCCACTAGAAGTCGGAATTATTGTTCCTTCTCAAGGTTAATTATTTACCAAAGCTGGTATCTCAGTCAGACGTATCCCTCGCTATGAGAAAATATTTGCTGACTCTGAATCCTAATTAGAGTAGACAGCCTGACCAAAATATACTCTGGAAGTAGACTTGCAACTAAGACCCTCAGCACTTCCTCACCCCCGCCATGACTGCGCTTCCCCTCATGCTGCTGCCCTGGTCTCTCAGAAGCAGAGACCAGCAGCTGCTATATACCATTCCCTAAGCCTATTCCTATGAAATCTAATCTCCTCGGTGAGGATTTGTTATATTTTCCCTTTCTCTCTCCATTTTAGCCAACCTGAAGATCTGCCTCTTCTCTTCCCCCCACCCCCTTTTATCTATGCACGGTGGATTGAGCTAACCTGCCTCTCTCCAATTTCTCCCTGTCCATCCTTTGTTTGAGCCAGCAGGTGCCCATCTGGCAGTGACAGGGTGCCCCCTGGGGACTGGGACAGCAGGAGATATACACAGTCACCCACCCTGAACTTTCTCCACCCTTCCCATCCACCTGCCACGCATACTTTCAGGATGCGAGTCTGTCACCCCTGTGCCTGGCCTAATAATGTTCCCATAAGGTGGCCCATCAGGGCTCCAGCCCTTTCAGTCCAGTGGACACACATTCTGGCAGTGGAAATGGGCAGCTGTGTCAACCCCTAAAGAGCTGAGGGCAGATGTAACAGGTAGTGTGAGCCACTCTCCCTCCATTCCTTTCCTCCTGGCTCTCACCAAGGTTGTGGTGTGGGAATCACTGAGTGTTGCTGTGATGTGAACTTGGGTTTTCTGGGTTGCAGGATGGAAAGGGTCAGTACAGATGGGGGTGGGTGCTGTGTGCTCAGCAGGGTCCGGGCGGAATCAGAGGCAGCCTGGTATTGGTGTTATGGGTCACTCAAATAAGAACCAGATCAGAAACCAGATTGGAATTTAAAAGAGCCTTTTATTACTGAGCTCAGGACTGTCAGTCAGTTCTCGAACAGGAGAAGACTAAATGGCACCTAGCCTGGGAAGCAAGGGGCTTTTAAAATGAAAGTCACATGACTAAGGGGTCTTTCACAGTGCAGTGATATGCACAACTTGCCCATGTGGGGGCTTATTGAGCAAGCTGTTTTTACAAGATACATATTAAGCTGACTATGTTTACAGAAATTAGATTAGGGAGGGAGGAAGACACTTATTCATTACTAAACAGCCTTGAGCAGAGGGTGAGGACACATTCCTTACAGCAGACAACAGGAAGCATAAGGGAAGCTAATAGTTTTTTTAGTCACAGCACAAAATTCAGTTGACCCATTACGGTTGGATGCACAGAGATAGGGATGCTTCCAAATAATTTTCAAGATGTCATAAGGAAGAGGCCCATTCCTAGGCTTTGCACTGAAACTTCAGCAGCTGAGAGAAACCTCAGCTTAGACTGCAGCAGGCAAGCTGAATGCCCCGTGTTTGGGTACTATCTAAACTCTGTCTTCAACCCACCTGCATACATGTCATAAAAGACAGCTAGGCCAGCAACACAAGAGCGTTTTGATGAGGTTTTGCCAAGATGAAATTTAACATAAAAGCATAAGGCTCTGATAACCCTTGCACTTGCTGTAGAAGACCAGAGTGTAAGAACTACAGAAGCCAGCTGCAAAGCCTGTCTCGGGGTTAGCACCTCTTTTTGTAATAACTAATGTTATCCTCTTAGATCATTAAATTCAGCTCACATGTATTAGGCACCTCTGTCTTGGGCACAGCTGGAGCTAGGGTAAATGGCAACCACCTCAGACATGATGTGCTGGTATCCTCAGCTGAAGGACAAGAGGCTACTTTTGCCTTAGTGGAAGATACCCAGCTCCAGAGGCATGGTGCACTTAGCAGCAGCGATGTGATGAATGTGCATTGCCTGTGTCCAGCATACTTGGCACAAAACTAAGCAGAACAGATAAGCTTCAACTGGTAGACAAAGGGAAGGTGCTGTGTGAAGTCTCTCAGCATGGGATGCTGAGTCTCGTGAGGGGAGTGGTGTGCGGCACCTCTGCCCTGGCAATGTGTCCTATTTTCCTCCTGTAGCAGTCAGGCTTCAGCATGTCTTATCCAACATTCCCAAAAAGAGCAGGAACTGGGGGCTTCTTTGGATTTAGCACCTTAAACCCATGGTACATTTTCCAGTGACCACACCCACCCACATAGACACACACACACACACACACCCCTAGTCAAATTATTTCCAAGGCTCTGTTCGCAGTCCATTAGCTGGGAGGAGGGAGGGCACTTTTCAAGGAATGATCCCAGGTCCCACAGCGAACAGTTTGCACAGAATTTCCTAGAGGTACCCAGGTCGTCACTATTATAAAACTCCGTAAGCCCCTTGATTTTGGGGGAAAAAGGTGAAACATAGCTACTTATAATGGTAATGCTAATATAATCCAAAACAGAACAGCAGACTCCTTATAACTTTTCTTTTCCAAAGTGTTTGTTCATTGTGCTTATAGAACACAATGCTCCCAGTCTGTGTGTCAAGCTGGTTCACACATGTGGCACAATTTATTCTTTTTTTCTCCCCTTTCCCTTCTAATTCCTTCCTCTTCCTCCATCTCTTGCTCCCCTTTCCATCTTAGAAAGATTGATCTCCCCACCTGCTATTAGCTCCATTTTACTTTGTCAGTTTTTAAACTCTGGGCAGAGACTGGCGAGATAGCTCAGCAGACTAAGTGCTTGCTTAGGCAAGTGCAGGGACCACGATTCAATCCTGGCACCACATGCTGCGCTGGTCCCACCCCCAGGCATGCTGAGCTGCTGACCAAGACCGGGCAGTGGTGGTGCATGCCTGTAATCCCAGCACTGGGGAGACTGCAAACAAGGATCATGATAAGTCCGAGCTGCATAGTGAGATCCTGCAGCAAATACATTTGACAAATAAATAAATTGAACTAAACTGGGCTTACGTGTAGGAGAAACCAAGTGATATTCATGCTTGTGTCTATGATTTGTTTCACTTAACATCAAGGTCTCATGCTGCACCCCCTTCCCTACAAATGACTCAAGTTCATTTTGCTTTGTGGCAGAAAAGTCCTCTCTCTTTCTCTCTCTCTGCTGAGATCTATGCATCCAGTGGGAAGAACAGATTCCCAGGTGCTGTTCTGAGCCTTAGCCAGTAGCTCTAGCTCATCCTTGCACTGGCACCCAACAACCAAGCACAGATCTGACTGGAATACCATGCATGGCTTCCAGAAGCAGGAGCTGGGAGGCACATGTGTGCTACCCTAACTGGTCCAAATGCCATGTAGCCCCTTCACCCAAAGTCTGCAGGTGGAAGTCTTTTCTGTAATAATGTTCTGCTTGGAGATTCTTGCTGGATGCTTTTAAAAAATCAAATGGAGAGTGACATTTAAGAGACCTCAAAATTCTGAAGTTTTGTGGGAACTAAATAGACTGGCCATGACCCAGCCATACCATGAAGACCCAGCAGCTAAGGGGCTGTGAACAAAAGCATAACTTTGTTCTCTTGCACTCTAAACCCTTGAGAATGCCAACTGGGAAGACCGTAGCTTTAGGGAATAATAAACTTCATAAGGAAACATACCAGAAACTCCAGCCCTGCAGCCAAAATGGGTAGAAGGACAGGAGAAAAGTATGATAAAGAAAATTAGATGATTTCTGGTGGCTATTCTAAGTTTAATGACTTTGAACTCTTCTTTGGATTGCCATTTCTATCTGCTTGGAACAATTTAACAGCCTCCAGGTCTAAGTTTCATGTGTTAAAAATAAAAACCAATTGGGGCACAGATATCATATCACAGTTTTGACAGCTCAGTTGGCCATGAGCGGAAGGGCAGCACTTTGAGGTCAGCTGGCCACAGGCTGCTGAGCCACAGATGGGAAAATAGTTCCTTATCGGTACTGAGGATTAACGGCCCTTCCCCAGCTGCTGTAGCTATTCACTCTCCATTTTTCTTCCTGAGCTTTCTTATCAAACCTCTGAATGCTGAAAGGAGATGTGGTGGCGAAAAACCCAATTTAATAGAATTCACCCACAAACCTTTGGTTGGCAGTCAATTAAAATTGTAACGAGAAGAAACGGTGATCAAGGAGCTGAATGATGATTGAAAAGATAACGTGTGAGAGTTATACAGACCCGTGAAAAACACTGTCAATCCTTTCTAAATGACGGTGGGAAAAGATGAATAATAGAATGATTACTCACTGGCTAAGCAACATATATGTTGCAACATATATGTCCCAGAGAGAGAAAGAGAAGCGTTAGCTTCCCAGGAGTTTACCCAATGAAAGTATATCTTCACTTATTTTGTTATTTAGAAAACACATTTTTTCCATTGAATGAGAAAACTTACATCCAGTGTAAGATAGGGAGAGACATGAAATGGCTCCTCATGCAGCTTATACTCAATGGAACAACATTTGCGAGAGTGTTCATGGATTTAGCCAGCTTAACCTGAATCTCCAGTATCCAGCGTTATGCTGATTTTCATGATATTTCCAAGTATGGACCATCAGAACCAAAATCTTAGCCTCTCACACACATGACTGCGGGTAGTAATAATGAATTCTGTAAGTGCAACTTTTACTATGTCAACGAATTGAGAGGGAGGTGGGTGAAGGACACCTCTTCTTCCTGCCCTTTCTGGTGCTCCTCAGGGGTGGCTCAGGACACTGGTCTAATCAACATCTTTAATTGAGTTTCTACCTACTCAGTTCCTTAAGCTTCTCTTAGCCCACCCTTGCTCCTAATGTATTCCCACATGTGTGCACCCAATGGCTGTGCACAGAGGTGTCTGAACCCTTGTGTTCTCCATGTCTCTTGCTATGCGTGTCTCTCATCCTGTTCAGGTACCAGCTCATCCTCTCATCCCATTTGCAGACAGGTTATGTGCAGGTAACTCCTTTCCTTCATGCCTTAGCATTCTCAAGATTGGGCCTGATGAAGGATTGAAAGCTTTTGTACTGTGCCCTTCATAAGCAGTTTTGAAATCACATCCACTTTCTGGACACTTCCAGAGATGAAATCTGAGCTTCTGAACAGCACATGTCCCCAGTCATCTGTATAGGAGAGAGACAAAGATGTCAAGGGGTCCATTGATATCATAATAGGTAAAACCCAACCCAGAGTGGTCCCACATTTACATCCACCATCTGCTGAGGTCTTGGAACTTATCAGAGATTAGCCAGTATTCTTGCTTGCCTTAAATGATATGTAGGAGAGTGTCATCACTTGATCATGACTCACACAGACCAGATTTTTGAGTAAAGCAATTTCTTGAGCCCTGACTTAGAGTCTCAAAGCGTAGTGTCCAAATTGTAGGTGAAATGAGCGTCAAGTGATCTATCTTCCTTTGGTCATATTTCAGACTTGTGCTATCAACAAAACACTCTCCTAAAAAGGGGATAGATTTTATAAAGTGACTTTTAAGTGTTCCCCTGTATGAGTAATGGGTGCATACATCTTTGAAACAATGGCTAACTGCACATACCCTTGCCATGATTGTCCCTCGTCACTGTCTAAAGGATTTAAGGGAGGCCCGTAGAGTTCCAATGGAGACATTGTCTCCCTTTACCAAGTCACACCCCAACTTCTTCTGAGTTTATGCCTCACCCACTTCAGTCCTCATCACCCCAGGGAGCAGCCACTTCCTGAGCCTCCTGGGTCACCCATTGTCCCTGGATGCAGCACGCATTAGCTTTAAGCAACAACCCATCTTTCTTTCACCCACCCTCTCCCTTCCTGAGTACTCATGTTCAGCTTGTTGTAAACTCCTCTGTGCCCATTACCTGCACACTTGTTTAATCTTCTTGCTTTGCTGCTTAGTAACCTCAGGACACTTCTGATCCCCTCACCCCAAGGATAGTGCTGTTTCCCTTCCTACCCCCTCCTTCCACCAGTATCCCTGACCCTGGAGGTGAGGTAGAAGCCCTGCATCTTTCTCATCACCCCTTTGAGAAGTTTCTTTTTGCTCCTAGCCTAAGTAAGTCCTGGCATCTATGAAGTTCCTTGATTCCAACAGCTCTGACAGACTGATGTAACCTGCAAAACTTTTTTCATAACTAATGGAGAAATAAGGTACTTCCATGACAAAGAACAACTGAAGAAATTCAGGACCACAAAACCAACCCTGCAAAGAGTACTGAAAGATATTCTACAATGAAACAGAAATGAATCAAGAATAACAATAGAAACATAAAGAAGGAACCACCAAGCAGGAGCAAGCAATTAAACAGAGAGGAAAAATAGGAAAACAACAGCAAGAAAATAACATGACAAAAATAATCCATCCACATCACTTACAACCATCAATGTAAATGGCACAGTTTACCAATCAAAAGAAGCAGGCTGGCAGAGTGAATAAAGGAACAAAATCCAGCACTATGCTGTGTACAAGAAATACATTTAAATCAAAAGGAAATTCAGAGATTGGAAGTCAAAGGATGGAACATAGTACTCCAGGAGCACGGAATAAAATGGGTGACTATTCTGTTTGTAGAAAACATGACAAATTTTAACAGACATGAAAAATCAAATGGGCAATAACACAATTATAGTGGGGAATTATAACACCCCATTGTCATCAGGAGATAGATCAAGTAGGCAAAACATCAACAGCACAAAACAGAACTAAACCAAACTTGTAAAGAAAAGGACTTAGTGGACCTTTACAGGGTGTTCCAACCAACAGCATCAGAACACACATAGTTCTCAGCTGCACATGGGATGCTTTCCAAAATAGACCATATATTAGAGTACAGAACATGCTTAAGTAAATGTAAAGGAATTGAAATTATCCCATGCATATTATCCAACCATAGTATAATGAAACTGGGAATTATTAACAAAAGAAACAGCAAAAACTCAATAAACACATGGAAATTAAATGACACCCTCCTGAACAATCAGTGGGTCACAGAGGAAATTGAAAAAGAAATTAAATAGTATATACAATCAAAAAAAGCACATAAAACTTACCAGAACTTATAGGACACAATGAAAGTAGTTCAGGAGGGAAATTTACAGCAGAGAATCCTCATATCAGCAAAACAAAACAATCATGAATAAATAAATTTATGCTGCACCACTAGCTTCTAGAAAATGAAGAGTAAGTCAAGCCCAAAGGAGTTAATATGATGCAGACTAAGAAAATAATACAAAGAGTTAATGAATCAAAGAGTTGGTTCTTTGAAATAATAAATAAAATTGATAAAGCCCTAGCCAATCTTATCAAAATAAAAAACTCAAATTCTTAGCCGGGCATGGTGGCGCATGCCTGTAATCCCAGCACTCAGGAGGCTGAGGCAGGAGGATTGTTGTGAATTCGAGACCAGCCTGAGCTACAAAGTGAGCTTAAGGCCAGCCTGAACTGCATAGTGAGACCCTATCTCAAAAAGACAAAAAAAAAAAAACCCTCAAATTATTGCAATAAGAAATGAAAAGGGAAAAATCACTACTGATCCTAGAGATATTCAGAAAATTATGAATACTTCCAAAATTTTCACTCCCACAGAATGGAAAACACAGAAGAAATAGATTCCTAGATACCCATGAATTACCAAAGCTGAATCAAGAGGATATAAACATACTAAATAACTAAATATCAGTCAATGAAATTGAGAATGTAATTAAAAACTTAACAACAAGAAAAGGCCCAGTTTCTGATGGATTCACACATGAATTCTACAAAAAATTTAGAGAAGACTTAATGCCAAGTCTTCTCAAACTCTTCAGTAAATTGGGAAGGGAAGCATTTTTCCCAAACTCATTCCAAGAGGAAAATATGACCCATTTAGCAAAACCAGAGAAAGACCCAACCAAAAAAAAAAAGAGAACTATAGGAAAAATCTCCCTAATGAACATAGATTTTAAAAAATCCTCAATAGCCCACTCCCAAAATTTAGAAGGCTGGTGGTCCTAAAATCTAGGTGGACATAGCTGACCCCCACCACATCATCACTGGAGCTCACTGAAAGAAAGATACCTCTTCAATAAGGGGTGCTAGAAAAACTGGCTTTGCACATGCTGCAGGCTAAAGTTAGACCCATGCCTATCCATGCATAAACTGCAGTCAAAATAGATCAAGCATTTAAATATTAAAACTAAAACACTAAATTTTCTGGAGGATAAAGTAGGTAGAAATCTTAAAGAAATAAGGGTAGGTAGAGAGTTTATGAACAAAAACGAAACTGCATGGTAAAACTTCAAAGAATCAACAACTGAGATCTCCTCTTACTGAAAAATTTTGCATGCTAAAAGAAATCATCAACAGAATAAAAAGAAAACCGACAAACTGGGAAAAAAATTAGCTTACTGTTCCTCAGACAAGACTTCTCTCTAGAACATGTAAAAGATATGAAAATATCCCCAAAATTCAACAACCTAATCCAAAAACAGGCATCTGAGATGAATATACACTTCACAAATGAAGAAACACAAAAAATAAATATATTTTTAAATGTTCAACATCATTAATCATTTGAGAAATACAAATTAAAACATCTCTGAGATTTCATCTCACCCCAGAAAGAATGGTTATCATCAAGAAGTCAACCAATAACAAATGCCAGAGAGTCTGTGGGAAAAAAAAGGATATTTCTCTACTTTTGGTGGGAGTAAGACTGGTATAACCATATGGAACTTAGTGTAGAGATTTGTCAAAAAAAAACTAGGATTAGAGGTCGCATTGAACCCACCTAGTCCCCTCCTGATTATTTTTCCATAAGAACCGAAACATTACACCACAATACTGCATGTGCTCCATGTTCATAGCAGCACAATTTGTCATAGCTAAATCTTGGAAGCAACCCAAATACCCATTAACTGAGGAATATATTAAAAAGATGTGGTATTTTTATACAGTGGTATATTACTCAGCTCTAAAAGAAGATAGACTCGAGGCTTTTATAGGTAAACAGATGCAACTAGAGACCATACTCATAAGTGAAATAAATCAGACCTGCACGTGGAAACATTGTACTGTCTCCATTGTGTAAGAACCTGAAAGAGTGAATAATGAAATGTACAAGAGATACTGTGAAGGGGAAAGAAACTGTTCAAAGGGAACGAACAGCTGGGATAAGGAAAAGGAGAAAAGAAAGATAGAAGGGAGGGAGGGAGAAATACATGTGCATGCACAGGATAGCTTGGATTGTTGTCCTGATGATTTTACTGATTTATTGGAAGGAACAGGTATTGCTTAATATTTTTTTAAATTTTTTAACTAATTTCTCATGCTAATCTGAACAACTGATTTGAAGACAATATGCCATGTAACTGCTATGATTTTTGGCAACATAGTAGAGAAGCAGAAGCAAAAGAAAAGGATGGAAAAGACCTTCATTGCACTGAGCAGGACAGAGAGGATTGGTGGCAGAGATCTGGGACCCTCTGACCTGAGCCTGGGAGGCTGAGGCTTTGTGGACTTTTGCTAGGGGAGTTTGAGGGGCAGGTTCAGGAAAGATATCTAGGGGTGAGGGAGAAGGAGGAAGTGGCCATAGGGGAGACGAGCTGTTGCTTTGGGAATTCACTCTTGTTGAATCAGGGTCACGATAATTCAACAGTTTGTACTTGGGCCAGAACTTAACCAATAACAACCACTGTTGAGTTCTATCCTTTTGTTCAGTGAAATTCTGTCCTTTCTAGCCGCAAATTACTAACTGAGCAGTTATCTCATGTTTGTTCTTGAGGAACAAAAACATAGTAGCATATATATAAATTTAACATATATATATATATATATATATATATATGTTATTGTATATAAAGCAGCTATGAATAAAATTACAAAGCACTGTAATAAGTGCAATGGTAAAACTACAAGAGAAGGAAGAAGAATGCCTGACAAAATTTATCAAACTTACAAAGGGCAAAAGAAATAGGAAATGCTTCCCCAAAAAGCTGTTTTTTGCTTTTTCCTGGGGGCGGGGCTGGTGTAGCGTGTGCTGGGGATTGAGCCGCAGTTGGTCTCCGGCGCTTGCCTAAGCTTGTCTAATCAGGCACTGTAGACCACTGAGCTATCCCGCCAGCCCCGAAAGGCTGTGAATAAAACTGAAAAAACAGAAACATTTTATTTACAAACATGTTATATATTTAAAATATATTTTAATTCTTACTGTATCATTTCTAAAGGATTTCTTTTCTAACTCATTTTAAATTATTAGATGGCTCAGTGGAATAAGCGCTTCCCTGGCAAGCACAAGGGCCTGTGTTCAATCCCTGGTTCTGCAAATAAATAAATAAATAAATAAATAAATAAATAAATATATTATTATTAGATGTTGAATTCCTGTCATTTTGTTTAGTGAAATGCTGTATCATTTTTGGTTTTTTTAACCTATGTTTATTCTCTTTTTAAAAATTTAAAAATAAATAAATGCATTTAAAAGATATATTACAGTGATCTGTGCATATAGATGTTTACAGCAGCACACATCAGAATAGGTAATCTTAGAAGCAGCCTCTACTTCTATTAACAGATGAATATGGGGCCAGGGAGATGGCTCAGCAGAATAAGTGCTTCCTTGGCAAACACAAGGGCCTGAGTTCAATCCTTGGTTCTGCCAAAAAGATAAATAAATAAATAACAGATGGATATATTAGAAATGTGGTATTTGTAAATGATGGAGCTCTGCTCTGCCACCAAGGAAGATAAGCTTGAGTCCTTTGGAAGAAAATGCATGCAGCTCTAGACCTCAATGCTAAGGAAATAAATCGGACACGCGAGCTCAGATATCACATGGTTGCTCTACTATGAGAACATCCAAGTGTGGAACAGAGAGTGCAGTGAAAGATCGGAAGCAGCGGAGTTCTTTTGTATATGGGAAGGGGACCAAGAAATGGAGGGAGGAGGCAGGGAAACCAGGGGAAACGATTTAAGAAAAGAATCAGGTGCTATGTACCTGTTTGGAGTCCTCTTGAAGAATGTGATGTTTGTATATACCTGGACTAATAAAAAAAACCTGTAGAATAAACAACAAACTGTACCACATTTTAAAGGTGACTATCATCAATTAAAAAGCAATAATAAAATTATTTTAATTGAAAACATATAAAGTGCTATACTTCCAATCTTGGACTCTATACACCTTTTAAATAGAACAGGAACAATGAAAATTAGCTCAACAGAGACATGGTTATGGAAGTGCGCATGAATTTTGTATTAGTGTTCATCTATTACTATTTCCAGTGATTCTTTATACGGTATTGTGTCCCTTAAAAAAGTAAACATCACTTCACACTCGCACCCCACCCCTCATGCCACCCCTAGAAAAGTCAAACAATTAGAAATAGTTCTCTCCACTGAGCTGGAACTGGCAGTGGGATAGATGACCTCTTTTGCTATAATGCCGATACTACTTGACACATTACTTTGATAAAAATATAATTGAATTTGAAAAGAGGCTGGCATTTAAACACACTGACATGTTAATTAGCACTCTCTGGGGTTCTCATTAGATGTTTTTATTTCCTTTGCTATGCTTTCTAAATTCACAAAATGATCCATCTTCTATTTATGTATTTTTCTTAATAACAAAGCCATATACCCCTTCCATGTATTCGCTGTGTGTTGGGAAACTGCTAGAGGTTGGCTAGGTGCACTTTGGATGTGCTCAGAATTGGAAAATGAAAGATGATTAATAATTTGAGGGGCAGGGAAGTGTGGTATGCAAAGGCCAGGGCACAGGAGGGTGGCATCTGTGGCCCAGAAGAAGGTGGGAGATGTCGGTGAATGAGGGGGTGGCATATGGGCAGGGAGGCAGGCCTCTCCTTTGTGCCCCATTTGCTCACAGATTGATTCTGCAGACACCGGTGGGAGGATTCAGGAGGCGGGGAGGAGGTGGGCAGGGCTGCAGCCAGCTAGAAAACACTCGCATGGGGGGAGGGGGAGCTGACATTCTGAGCTTCATATTTGCATTTAATAAAAGCCTCTGGCCACAAAAGGTTTGTAAAGAGACCATTTGCTCAACATTTGGGGAAGAAAGCAGGTGCTAAAAGCGGCCCAACCAGCCCAGCTGCCTGAGAGAAGGTGTGTCTCCACCCTCCTTCTTCTCTGTTAACCTTGATGGTGTCTGAAGCTCTTGACATCAAATAGAAATGTTTTGCCAATTCGAATGCCTGGAACTTGGAAAGGTCAAAAAGTGGAGAATCGCTCTGCCTTCCCGGTCTAACGGGTGCTGTGTTGTTTTGCAGGACGGATGGTCACAGTATCACTTCGTAGCCTCGTCTTCTACCATCGAGAGGGATCGGCAAAGGCCCTACTCATCCTCGCGTACGCCCTCCATCTCCCCTGTGCGCGTGTCTCCCAACAACCGCTCAGGTAAGCGGCAAGCCAGGCTCCCAAGGCCTCCCTGAGCCCCACATAGTGAAGAGACCCCTGATCCGGAGTTCACCAGAAACCATGAGTCGGTTCTCCTTTTACCCAACGGTCGATCTTGTGTGTGTATACACACAGTCCGGGCAAATGTCCGTCTAACAAGTTTCGTAGGCGTGAAACACCCACCACCGGCCTGCCTGCCCAAAAGCAACTGTGAAGGAACCTTCAAGAGTTTGCACAGCAGGGTTTCCATGGGCAGCTTTTGAACTTGAAATTGGGCTAGAATTTTCTTTGCTATCTAAAGGTGGTGGTGAGAAGTGCCGCTTTCTCCTTTAGTAGAAACACTTTTTTCTTTAATATGTTACAGTGTATCACTATGCAGCTCAGACTCACGGTGATACTCCAGCTCCACGCCCAGACTCTGTGGCCCGCTCAGCCTACCCTGGGGGTAGGGCTGGTGTGGTGTATGGTGCTGGGGATTGAACCCAGGTCCATGACTTGCCTAAGCAGGCGCTTAGTCTGCTGAGCTATCTCACCAGCCCCAATGTGAACACTCTTGACATCTTTAAGTTTTCCTAATTACTCTGTTATCTAGTTAGCATTTTCTGATGATCTGTAGCCATTGGTGAAAGCTTCTTATAATCTTAACATAAATTATGCCACTTCAATATCACTCTTTTCTTTCACATTCCTATGACTTAAGTTTTTAGCTTAATTTTTTCTCTTTGTGAAAATTCCATGATTTTCAGTCATTGCATGTCCTGCCAAAGACTAAAGGAAACAGTGAAAGAATGTGAACACAATGGTTAGCAGTGTAAGTGCCAAAAGTTTTATTCTTCTTTTAGTCAGTGTGTGTTGTTGAAGTTCCTCTTTCAATTCGTGCATTTTGCTTTTCCTCAGAGAATGAGGGATGGATTGATAATGCTAGGTATCCCAACATACCCACACACCCTGGCTTTTAGAGGATCTCTCTCTTCACTCCTCCCTCCCCCCTGCTTTGCTGAGAAAATCTGTTTCCTCTACCTCCAGTTTCTGTAAATGTTTACACAATACTCTACTCAGAAGCACAAGGAAAGCCAGCAATGAGTGAGGCCCTCAGGACTGAGGTGAGATGCCCTCCCTCAGCCTGCCACGGCCTACAAGTTTAGGCAGTTGTCATTGCTTAGGATGCTTAGCCCAACCCTGGCATAGAATCCAGGGCCTTCTAATGCAGAAGCAGGGAGGCTTCCTCTTTCCTTCTCTTCTTATTCCATGATTCTGGCAACCTTGAAAAGAAAGAATATTGACTCTGAGGAATGGTAGGAGAGAGTCCTTCTAAAGGCCCTAATTACTCAGAACTGCAGTGAACCCCAGCAGGCTGATGGGGTCAGAGGGAGAGTCTAGGTTGGGGGAGCTGCCCCCTTCTTGGATGGAGCCCGAGCCAATCAGCAAGCACTCACCTCAGGGCGCATCAGGAGTACCTTCTTAGAATGAGTTCACTGGACTCCTCAAATACTGATAGTGGAGGATCGATTTGCTTTTTCCCGGAGCTTAATCCTGATTTACTGGATTCTGGGAGCAGGGCCCCATGTGAGGTCTCAGGAGATAATTACACAGTCGACGTGATTTAATAAACATCACCATCTGTGCAATATTAGACTCTAATTTTAAACGCTTTGGTCAAGAGGCTCTAAAATACTGTTCCTTCGTGACTGCAAGGCAGTGGCTGCTACAAAGCCAACTTCTGTGCAGGAATACCCGGAAGTGATGGCTCAAGGACGAAGAGAGGATTTGCTGGTAGAGATAAGTAGAGCAGCTGGAGGAGGTCAGCAAGACGCTGTGAGTACAGGCAGGAAGGGAACACGGCACAGCCTCAGCCTGTTAGGGACTCAGTTGTTCTTATCATGGTATGACTGGGAGCTGCTGCACTGGGCCACATCTCTGCAGTGCCAGCTGAGCCCAGGGGCAGCAACTGCAGTGGCCTGTGTGATTTTCTACCCTGGCCAGCCTTTGGATCGACAGCCAGACCTTCCAGCCCACTGGTGTGGGCTGGGCCTCCACTATCAGTATTTGAGGAGTCCAGGGAACTCATTCTAAGAAGCAGCCAGGGCTGTAAACCTTAAAGGGCTTCAAGAGCTCCTCAAGGAACTATGGTCTTGTTTGGGAGAGGATGGAGGGCCTATCAGGGCAGAAGAGTATTCCTTCTACTTACTGTCCAGTGCTGGGCTGCGGCTTCTCAGGGGCTCCCCACCTCTTGTTCTTCTCTATCTGTACATCTGATTCATCACTGGACTGGGGGCTCCCAGATTCCAGAAATGATAGATGCTTCCTGTCTCCACTGTCTGCAATAGCCAGCAAAGGAATCTCTCCAGAGAAGATCCTGAGTTGCTGAGTTAGACAAATGCATCCCAGTGACCCAGACACAAGAAGAGAGGAACATTCTGGGTACTGGCAGGCAGTGATGTGATTGATATTATAAAAGATAAGCTAAGACTTGGCTGGAAAGGGGCTTGTACCCTCTCAAAGCAAAGGGCAATTATTGCTAAAAATCAAAGTTCCCACAGGCCAGGAATGTAACTTAGTGGCACAGCACCTGCCTGGTAAGCACAAAGCCATGAGTTCAATTCCTAGTACAAATAAATAAATAAATAAATCAGAGTTTGCCCAGGAAGCACTGGCCTTCACTGTCTATCACCAGGTACACTTGTTAAATTTGCATTTCGAGACTCTCCACTGAAAATTCTCTACAGGTCCAGCCTTGGGCCCTCAATTCCCTAAATTTCCATGTCAGTCCTGGGGTAAGCAAGAGCTGGTACTGCTCTAAAGGAGTTTTGGTGTTGGGTTGAGCTTGGGTTAAGCTGGGTGATGCCACTAAGAATAGTCTACACCCCAGGAGAGTGCAGGACTAGCCCCCCACCCTGGGCACCCTTCTCACTTCCAGCATCTCACAGCGGCAGGGCTCCTGAGCTGCTACCAATCCATTCTGTCTCCTAAGAAAACAAACTTCTTTTTCAGTTGACTCTCTCCCCTCCAAGTTCAGATTCTCTCTGCTTCTGCTATCAGTTCATTAGAGAATCATGGAAATTGCACCCCCCTGGTGGGGGGCAGGGACAGGTGCTTCTAGGATTGCAGCCTATCTCTAGAAATGAGGACACAACAGGACTGACCTTAGGATTCACTCTGCAGTCCCATTGGCAGGGAGTAGTTGAAATGCAAGGTGTGCCTGAGATCCCATCAAGGGAGCTCCAAAGAGCTGGAGCAAATGTGCCCTATTAGAAAAAGCCCAGGAGCAGGGGCCGAGGAGATGCCTCAGTGGAATAAGTGCTTCCCTGGCAAGCACAAGGGCCTGAGTTCAATCCTGGTTCTGCAAAAAGAAAGAGGGGTATGTGGGCAGGGGAGAAACTTTGTGATTGCTGGTTCCTTAGGCCTTTCTTTAGAGTAGTTTCCAGGTACCTCAAAGTTTAAGTCAACTTGTTTTTATTTTAGTCATGGAGTCTTCAATACCAGTACAGACAGATTATCTCTTTTTCAGATCAGAAATGTTTATGATTTCTGATTCTTTTCTGTTTCATCTTTCTTTCTATCTGTCTTTTTTATTTTGGAATAGTTGCTTATACATAATGAGATATCTTGGGGCTAGGATGAAGATCTAACCACATCCTAGGTTTTATATGTACCTTATATACATATCCTGATCATTTTATATAACATTTTTTATAATTTTACTACAATATGTCACATGAGGTCAAGTATGACATTTTCTGCCTCTGTTGTGACATCAGTGTCCAGATTTTGAATTTTTGGTTTAGGGATAGTCAAGCTATAATATCTTCTAGAAAACACATCTAATTTAACAATAAAGGGAGAGAGACAAAAGAGAAAAAATACTGAGACTGATCTCATTCTTACAATTGCTGTGTATACCTTGGGCTGATAGTATCTCCAGCAGGATTTCTCTCCAAGGAAGATGTTCCCAGGATGTACCCTTAGCTGCCTGTCCCTGACTCACATATGTCCCTTTAACTATGAAACACTGGCTACCACAGAGTGAAGGAAGCCGGGGGCTGGGGATATAGGTCAGCAGCACAGCCCTTGCCTATAAGTTGAGTTTGATTCCTAGAATCAAAATGAAAAAAAAAGAAGAAGAAGCTAATAAAGACAAGAGCAAAAATCAACCAAAGAAAAAAAACCAGGAAGCCCAGGCATGCCTCCTGGTGACCTCAGTGATTTGCATGAAAAAGAACGTATGCTAAGGAATGAGACCCAGAGAGAAAATCACCCTTCTTATTTCTTTGCGCAGCAAGT